>JAPSGF010000054.1:1579301-1610789 GCA_035772895.1 Perdix hodgsoniae
GGGTAAGGGGATGGCCACGCTCCCAGCTCCCCTGACGTGTGACCCAGCTTTAATTACAGTGACACCGCTGTTAATTAGCAGCTCAGAAACTCTGAGTGTGATTTTTCATAAGCTGAGAGTTATGCAGTTTGTCCTTTCTGGAAGAGGTGCGCTGCAAACAGAACTGTATTTAAGAAGCACACACATAGGGCCAACGTTGACTGGTGTGTGAAATGCATCTGTGAGCCCAACCTGGCATATGGGCCCTCCTTTGGGACAGTGCTGGTGATGGAGTTCCCAGGGGACCAGTATGTGAAACAGGCAGGATTTGGCTTTGTGGTGGGTTTTACAAAGGGCTCTTCCCAGTCCCTGCAGCCACCCTTTGATATCGATTTGTTTCCTTGATAAGGATGGGTCTCCTGAGTGTCATCTCCCTGTAGCGTTTCATTTCTGCCGCCGTTGCGTTTCCGTGCCCTTCTCAGCCATCCCAAATCAAAGGGATCTGTGTGCTGTGGGGAGGCAGGAAGCCCTTTCAAGAGCAGCCAGCACTTCTGGGATCCGCAGTTCTGAGCAGCCAGACCGAGCCCTGGGCTCCTGCACTCTGCCTCTCTTCCCTTCTCCTTCCTGCTCTCTTTTCATTCAGTGTGCTGTGCCCAGCCTGTCCTGCTGTGCCTGGAGGTTGAAGTTTACTACTGTATGCAGGAGCTCTCCCAGGGGAGCGGACTTTCCCCGTCTCTCCCCATTACACGCAGGGCTGATCTCACCTGCAGATCATCCCTCTGCAGATCGTCTGATTACACATGGGAGGAGAGGATGAAGGGAGGCACGGCAGCGATCAGTAAACAGTAAACACGTGGTTTCCCATGTGTCAGCTGCAGGGTGTCCCCAGCATCTGGGGGACTGTGGCAGAGCAACAACGAGGGACTGGGGAGGGCACTTGGTCCCCTCCATTTGTGCCCAGTGGGACTGGCTGCTGCAGCTCCTGTGATCTAATGTCTGTGTTCACAGTGCCCTTTGTCTTGACCTGTGTCTTTGGGAGCCATGTGGTCGTTTCCCATCTGTCGCCATTGGAAGCAGCTTGCTCCCTTGTGTACCCTTGTGCTGTGCAGGTGTTGCTGGCCTGCTGCCTGCAGCGCTGGCGAAGAGCAGCCTTGCCACGGTGTTCAAACAAGCAGAGCCTTCCCCAGAGATCCGGTTGTGATATGGTAAAGGGATCCAAAACCAGTCCATCTGCAGGCCTGCGTTATGCTTTGCCTGGAGGAGGAGATGCTGTGAGCACCAAACCCCCTGATGCAGAAGTCCTTTGGACAGTCTCCCATCTCTCTGGCTTCATGCTGTGATTGTAGGACCCTACTGTTCTCTTTTAAGGAGAGATTCTTTGCCTTATGAGAACGCATTGGGAAAAGTTCTTTCTCATATTTTCCCCCTCCACATGGCTGGGCTGGGTCAGAGTTTGTGCAGATCCAGGAGTGTGTCTGAGCCTCACAGCCCTGAGCTCTGCTGGCCCTCAGGCAGAATGGAAAGCTGATTTGTGGAGATCTGTGTGACAGACCTTGGCTTTTCCTGAGGGGAAAAAAAAAAAGTCCTGGTTTCTCTGGTTTTAGGGTCCTCTTGCTTTGGTTAGACTTTAACAGCAATTAGTCACCCAACAACTTTCTATAATAAGCTGCAAGTTTTCCATTAAGTAGTTCAAACGCTTTGAACTTCTTTTCAGTTCCTCCTGCAATGTGATCTGCTGTCATTTTTCAGGAGGTACCTTCATGTTTTATTCATTTCCTGTTTACAGCAGGGGGGGGGGAGAAACCAAAGCTATGAGAAGGAGAGCAAACAAACAGCCCACGTAGCTGCAGGCACTGTGCAGTCAGATCGCTGTCAGCCCCTGCACTTGTCTCTTCCAGCTGCGTCAGAGTTTAGAGTATATATTGGATACGTGACAGAGAAAAGCAGTGATGTCTGGCAGCATGCTTAAGGGGATTTGGGGGAAGATTCCTAGTTTCAGCCCTGGGCAGGATTGTCTCTGTTCCTCTGTCTCTAAAGTGGGGATATGAATGCTTTTTTTCATCTGAGCCCATAAGGCTTCCTGTGGTAGGAACTTAAAAATGCTGTTGAGTAGAACACGTTTTTGTGATGATAAGAATTTGGTGGTCTGGACAGGATGTGGTGTTCGGGAGCGTCGTGCTTTAACCCCAGCAGGCAGGTTTGCACCAGCCAGACCCTTGTTGGCTCTGCCCAGGTGTGATGGGGGTGTGAGAATTGGAAAGGTAGAAGTGCAAGAATTGGGATAAAGCCAAGGAAACCCCAAAGTGACAGAACAAGATCATGTTTCTGTAAATCACAGTATTACTTACATCAGAAAATGTCCATCCTAGATGTGAATATATATATGTGTATGTATAAATATATATATTATGCAGGTTTCCCATAAGTTAGAAGTAGATCTAGCTCTGGTTTTGGTTTGGTTTGCTTTGTTCCTGTTTTGGTTCCTGTGACACTACAACAGAGCAGACGCAAGTCTTTAAGGTCAGTGAGATTCAGACCATGATTTGGCATGTGGGAACACTGTTTAAGTGTTCTGAATAGTTCTCTTCCTTATGCTGGCACCGTGTTATGGAAATGGGATAGGGGGGATCTCTGACTGAAAACTAACTTAATAGGGAAGGAGAAAAAGGAACATCATTCCCTGTCCAATTGCACAAGCAGCTCTGCTTGTGAGAGTCATTCGTATGTCTTCCTTCCCCACCCTGACCTACAAACCAGCTGTGGAGGATCCTGTTGGTGTGGGATTTTGATGGAATGAGCTGGGCATTTGTTTGCCTGCTGTTGTATGAAGCTGGTGTCATTGCTGGCAGGTGATGGTAACTTTGTGATTTCCACTCCATGACACCCTAGAGCAACCTCTCCTGGTTGTCTCAGCTGAGAAGATGCTTGCATTGCTGTTAGACCTGGCATCTCCTGCTATACAGCTGTACCAGGGATACTCAGCTAATAGTTTATAAGCTGAGTTGGTCAGACTCTGTGCTAATCCATGACATTGCCTCTCACAGTCAACCAAACCCTTCAGTGAAAGATCAAAAAATGGTGATGACGGAAGTTGAAAATGATTTTTTTCCCTTTGGAGAGCAATGGTACATCCTTGAGAGATTTCCTCTCCATTCAGAGACTACAAGACTTCCTCTGATGGAGAAGAGCAGGATGTACCTCTCAAGAGCTTCCCAGCTCAGCAGCCAGGATAATCCCTCTTACGTGATAAACGTTCCTTCACCTCTGCAGGGCTCCCAGCCATCTGGCCCTGGGTTGGGCAGTGCTCCAACATCAGCTAACTGAGGATAGTGCAGGAGTGGGTATGGTGGTAGTGATGCTGTACTGCAGAGAGCATCTCTGCTACCAGAGCTTGTGCCATGGGCAAAGCCAGTGACTGGCAGGGCATTGTTTGATGCATGAATAAATGATGGCCAGTACAGATTCACTCCTGGGAACCAACATCAAACTATTGTCCTCATTCAAGACTGATCTTTCCTTGCTCCCCACCCTGTATGCTGTTCCGTTTACCATGACAAAGTACGGCGTGGAAAATATCTGATCACTGTTCCAAGCTTGCCCCGTGAGCCAGCAGTTCTTCAGGAGGGGGTGGTCAGGGGCTGTGCCTTCGTTGCCCAGAAATATGACTTCATTACATCACCTCCTTGGCTGACCACTCCCATGTATAAAGTCTTGCTGCCACTCAGTTTTTGAAATCCTTGCTTCTGGGAACCCTTGAGGAATAAGAGGGAAGAGGGCAGGGCAGAAGTGCCTTCTTCTGGTGTTGCCAGCAGAAGGGTGAAGTGCACCCAGGGAGAGCAGAGCTTTCAAAGTAGTGAGTAAATAGCATGATTTTATTGTGTTGTCTTCATATTTGGGTTGGATTGAGGCATGAACTAGAGGAGTTGTTTCTTTCCCTTTGTTACATCTTTCCTGCTCTTTAGTTATGCTTTATGGAAGATTTTTCACAAGCCTTTCAGCTCAGATCAATAGAGTGTTTATGTTCTATAGGGACTGCCAGATCTCAGTCTACCTCAGTGACTTTGGCTTCTCTCAAATCATCTCCATATTAATGAAGGCCAGATCACAGGTGCCAGAGTCTTGATCTGTTTTGCAAATATAATTTAACGTACCACACTGGGTGAACTATTTAACCTCTGTGTGGCCCATTCAGTTCTTGAAGCCTAGTCTACAACCAGCTTGCTTATGGTCTTCATTCCTAATTGAGATGGAATTTTGTGGAAAAGCTAATATTTAAGGTCAAGAAACAGACACAATTTTTCCATGGTTTTCCTGTAATATGAGTGGATGTCAAGCAATGACAAGTTTTCAGGTGGCAAGGAGGAAGGCTGGAAGGCAGGTTCAGAGCCAGAAGGGTGCAGGTACTGTGGGATGGTATTGGGAATTACTTCCAGAAGCAGAATGTGGGAGATGCTTCCAGCTCAGGAGTCGGAGAGAAAACTGAGCTGTCGAGGACAACTGCATTTGTGTGTAAAGGAACAGATTCTGCCCAGGAAAACAAATATTTAGACATCTGAGGGACCAGAACAGTGCCTAGGAGACTGTGTGCTCATTGCCAGAGCAAACGGCCCTCCCAGACATATGGACATCAAAGACCCGGTCTTTGTTATTCAAAGCTGCTCCACTGCAATCTCTCTCATTTATTTGTAAAGCCTTTATTTAGCAAAAGCAAGTGAATCTAAGCAGGTGGTATGATTTTAATTTTTTTCTACTGGAAACGGAGATCTTCTCCAAGATCCGCTGAAGTCTGTGGAAATCTCTTCAGTGAATGCAGCCCAAAGGCTTTGTGTTGTGTTTTTTTTTTTTAGTTTGGAACCCGTATGTTTTCCTGCTCAGATGTTCTACGGTCAATAGTTACTTAATGTGTCGATAATGTTAAACAAACCCTCTGCAAAGGACTAAGAAAGTCCAAACTTCAGCCATGATCTGAGCACCTCCAAGTGCATGCAGTGCACTATACTGAAGAGACCTCTGCCCTTGACAGCAGGCATTGTACTTTTGCCCTTTCATTTTCCCCTTTCCCACACTTCAGTATTTTTTTGTTGTCCTATCTGCCTCCTTCACTCCCTCTTCTTCCATTTTTCCCTCCCAGCACTTTAGAGATTATTCTTTCTCCTGTTATTCCACCTTCTTTCCTCCTCTCTTCCTTCATTAGCCCTCTCCCCTGTTTTATTCCAGCATGGTGAGGTTGACTGAAGCCATGTCAGGCTGCTGGGCTGATTGCTGGCTGCTGCAGGAAAGGCAGGTCTGGCAGCAAGAACACAGTGCCTTTGGTAGCCCAACAGAAAGGCTTTGCAAAGATGGAAGGGCTTCATAAAGCTGATTTAAAAAAAAATGGTACATAATAGTCTTGGAAAATTGAGATTGATGTAAAATTCGGCAGTATTGACTGAGCCTAAGTGGCAATCAATGAATTTATCAGTAAGGAAAGGTAATAAAAGAAGAGCCTTGAACAGTAACAGTTTCCAGTAGGGAGGAACCGGAATGTTCGTGTTGATTATCAGATAGGACTTGAGTTTTAATGACCTGGTCCTTGTTCCTGTCATTGTGTACAGCTTTGATATATGGAGTTATTGTAGAAAGTCATGGACCAACTTGAACAGAAAATAGGAAATAACATCCTTTATTATCCAAATCAACAATGCACTCTTGAAAAAATGAAATAGCGGAGTAGTAAACTGCTATCTCTTCCATGCTTCCATCCTCTTCATTTGGCTAGAGGATGATACAAGATATAAAGAAATCTCAGGAAATATCTCTTTGCACTGACCCTTTTTATAACCTAAACCATACGATCTACACATCATTACGCCTGTCATAATCCATCTGGGTACCTCATACTGCTGTCTAATTATAAGTCCATTTAGCTTTATCTCCCTTCTGCATCTCAAGTATTGTAAGGATCGTAATGACCTCATGAAAATTAGAAACCACTGGGATCATAACTTTATTAATGTTGCTGATGGCATGAATCCATGATGTCAGAAAAGTACAGCTTCAAAAGGCTTTGTCAGAATTTTCCCTCTTTAGACATATCTCAGTGATCTTAGCAGGAAGCAGCCTTACACAACTAACGTGTGTTACTGGCTACTCAGAACCTCTCTGATGCTTGCATTGGGATAGCACTGGATTGCAACTTTATTCTGCCAGAGGAGAAATGTCCTTATGAAAATGTAGCTAACCTGCAAAATGAGGATATCTCCTCCATTCTGATGATGTATTTATTGAAATATTAGGGAACGGAGAGCTTGGGTTGTGAGATCCGCAATAAAAAAGAAGTCTGAAAAGGAGACTCGCTTACATAATTTATGTATCAGCTATTGCTGGTGTCATTTCCTGAAATTCTTACAGCAAAATCAGTACGTGATGAGAGATGAAACAAAAAGAGAAAGCACCCAGAAGTGCCTTCATGCTTCCTGATGCTTTTCAGTACCCACAAGTTCCACGGCAAGGGCTCTGAAGATATTGCTTCATATGCTGCCAAGTGTGTTCCTGTAGAGGAAGAGGCAGAGATTTCACTCTGCTGCTCATGTTTCAGCAGTACCCACTAATTGTTAGAGAATGTCAGAGATGGTCACATCACGAGCATCGCAGTCAGAGATAGCAAGCACTGCAGAAAGTACTTTTTTCTTTTTTTATATATATTTTGATTGTAATGCACTTCCATGGACCGTGCTGTTTCTGTTTGAGGTGCGGCTCTGCTGCTTAGTCATAACAGGACAATGTATTGGATTAATGACGACACAGAGATAAATGACTTTCCCAAAACCACGTACAATTGAAATGCTGTAGCTGTACGTGTGCGTAGCAAACTGTTTACCTACCAGAACCAGAAGTACTACCTTCAGATTTCTTAACATCCTCTGACCCCATCTTCAACTCTCCTACTTGTACATACGTGAAAGAATAACTTGCTGGGGAATGTCCAGCTTGTTCCAACTCTGCACTGGTGGGGATGTGCCAGAGATGAGACTCCACTGCCCTTGAAGAAAAGCCATAGGATTTGACTTTCAGTAATGGGGCAAAGAGTAAAAGTTCTTTTCCCTGTCCCCTCACTTAGGCGTGAAAGACTAAAAGTACATTTTAGTTTGTATGGGGCAAAGAGCAAATATCTTTCCACACTTTATTTAGAGGGGTACTAGAAAGTCCCTTTTGAAGATGGGCCCATGCTAACTCCCTTTCAAATATCTCAAGGCTGGAATGCTTGTGTTTTATAACAAGAATTTGAATAGAAAGGAGATGTAATTTTAAGTAGAGGAGGTATGGCTTGTGTTCCCAAAGCTTTTACCCTTGGTGCTGAGACAGATTTTGTTCATGATTCATTGCAGTACAGGCACTGTCCCTCTAATGTAAGTAAGGATCCAGTGTGTCAAAGGTTGGACTGGGATGAAGGAACTGGACAGGTTTGAATTGAGACATTAAACTACTGATCCTGGTAGGTTAAAAGATAGCATCTAGGAGAGCTGACTGGTATCCAAGCAGATTTTGCTTCATCCAATGTGTGCAGGACAGCCTGCTGACTGAAGAACCAGCTTAGGATGCACGGGCTTGGAGCCCTGCTGTGACCAAATTTTTGGCAGGCTGTGATTTGTCTGTGCTGTGTTCTGGATGGGCACTGAACTCTCGTGTTCAGGCTGCCTCTGAGCTGCCTATCAAGATGTGTGCAGCAGCAGGGAGATGAGCTTTCGTTGCTGAGTAATTAGAGTTCAAGGGCAGATATTGCACCTTGAATTTGGGTTATTGCTAGGGTTTATGCTATGCTGCTCGATGGCAAGTGAGCTGCAATCTTTGGTCTGCAACTGGAAGCTGTGCAAACAGACAAAGGATTATTGCTCTAAAGCTTCAGTGAGATTTAGTGGTAGAGGACAGGTTTCTCCATCTCTTGATGTCTCCTGTGTTATCCTCCCTGCTATGGGAATGGGTGGTAGAACAGGCAGTGTGTCATCTTATTGCAGCTGGAGCATTAAGCTGAACTAAAAGTGATGATGGTTTAAGGTAGTGCGTAGCTGAGATTGCTGTAGAACTGATCAGTGACTTTGTATGGCAGGTGGTTGCTCCCACTTGGCAGAGGATACTCCAATCAAATGTTGTCACAGCTAAATCTGTCAGTGTCTGGGTTTAAGCTGCAAGGTACACTTAAAAACCCAAATGCAAACTACAAGAGCACCATTTGGTTGGGCAAGAGGAGTACTGACCATACTGGATCCTACGGAGACGGGCACTTGGTGTGACCATATATTTATTCAGTTGCTTAGCCAGAATTTAAGAGCTATTGCCAAGATACAGGAAGATTCATCTTTGATCATGTAGCAAAAGAATCAAAAAATGAATAATAATTCTGCTGGTGTTAGACAACATTTATGAGTGCTAAGCTATGCATATTAAAGGGTGTTGGCTCTTGACTCTTCACCTAGTCAATGATTACTTAAGCATTCCTCCAGTACTGTGAATTCAAAAGTAATGAGTTTCAATGGGTTAATCTCTGTAAGTAGAGCTGTACAAATATCAAATAGTACAGCAAGCTTTGGAGAGCTTTTAAGGAAAGACAAGTGCTTACTGCTAGTGCTACAGGAACGTACTGGCTCAAGAAAGGGATTCACTGCTTCAGAAAGGATATTCAAAAGATATCAGTAAACAAGGATCTGTGCGAAAGGACAGAACAGATCAGTGGAAATACTCTTGAGAGGTAAGGGGAAGTTAGAAATGACATAAATTGAGCCATTGCCCTCACCCTTGAGGTGCTGTTTGGGTTTTCTTCAGCAGCAGAACATGGAACAGTACGTTTTTTTGGTACATCAGATGAAAGTTTACGTAAAGAGAATGATAGGACCTGACTATTCCACCTGAATAAGCCCGGCTCTAATAAACATTGGAAGAAGATATTCTGAAAACATATTTTGCAAGTGGTGGGAAAATAAAACTATTTTAATTAAACGTTTTGATTTTAAATTGGAGGTGAGTGGAACAGCAATGTTCTGAATGACTTTGTAAAACTTTAATAACATCCATTTTTTGTGATGCTGGATTATCTCTGGCTTTGACATCACGGCCTCATAGAGTTCATCTGAAGCCTTTCTACCTATAAAGTACCTGTGTGCATCTATAAGACCTCAATGCCAGGCTTGAAGCAGAGAATGCTGAAGACTTACGCTGTGCTTGAGGAGAGGGAGGCAGCAAGATATAAAGGGTGCAGGCAGTGGGATAGGGGCTGACATGGAGGTGTTGGCTGTGCAGAAAGGTTGAATGGACCTGTTGTATTTCTCTACTGAAGCAGCAGCATAGGGTTAGTATCTGGGGACTGCTCTGTGCCCCTGCTCTGGGCAGGACCAGTGCCCAGACCTGAATTTGGAAGCCTCTTTGAGCTTCTTTGTGGCTTGACTGAATTTTGCTTTAGTTTCTTTATTGCTGATGGAGATGAAGACTGCACAAGACTTCAACTTGAATGTCTCCTGGTGGGTGAGTACAAAAATATATTAGTTCTAAATTCTAGCCTAACACCAGACCATAACACCTGTCTCATTCTGTGACTCCAAAAAAGGGCTTAGATTTAGAATATGTTTGTTGAATCCCAACAACTTCAGTATTTACATCACAGTTCTCCACAGCAGTCTGTGTAAAACTTGAATCAGGAAGGATTTCCTTTGTAAGGGGAGGCAGTTGATCACTTGTTTGAAGTCTCTCAAGGGCATCATGTGGACAAAATGGGAATAGTTATGGAAAAATGCCTGCTGCTCCCCATTGAGATCAGTACCTGGCAGGAGACTCTGCTTGTCTGTCTGCATGGGTGAGCATAGGAGAACCAGAGTCCTGATCAGAGGCATCCCGGCGGCTGCTACTGAGTAAATGGCCTAAGGGGAAAAAGTACTTAGCACATGAACTTGTAGATTGGAATCTCAAGTGCCTTAAGTACATGCCTTATTGCAGTAACTGCAGGGTAAGGCTGCAATAGGGAGGCCGATGTGAGAAAGTCAGACCTTTGTGTCTGAATACAGGATGGAAGGCACAGGGGAACAAGCCCTTCTGTCTTTGTTCTCAAAAGGATAGTGCTTAGAAGCTTGTGCCTATTCCAACAGAGCTGTGGAAGAACAGGGTTATATGTGATGGCTAAAAAAAAAGTCACAAAGCTCTCTGCCATTTGGGTTAACCCAAACCTGTTGGTAGAAATACTGCGTCTGAGCCATTCCAGTTCTGCTCAGGAATAAGTAGCCTGCAGCAGCTCACTGCTGCTTTGGGACTATTTGGGGAGAGCTGTGAAGATTCTATGGCAGGGAGCTCTAACCTGGCAGGCAGGAGGCAAATTTGATTTGTAAATTTGTGAAAGGTACATTTATAATCTTAGTTCTGTCCTTGTTGTGTAAGGTGATTATCCTCTTGTCTTTGCATGATTATACCATATATTAGTCTTCCACCACCTAAGACCTGTGAATTATGTAATAAAGGAGTGCTTGGTTGGGAATGGCCAACGTAAGCTTCAGATCTGGTATATAAGGACAAGGCAGAACGTGCCCTGGAAGACATAAAAAACAGTTTTAGTAGGAAAAGGGCAAAAGACCTTGAAGAGTTAGCTAGTGTCATGCCAAATCACATGGAACTGCTAAAAAACAAATTTATGCAAAGGTACAGTAAGGATAGCCCACAGTAACAAATAAATCTCTGCCTTTTTTCCCTTTGTAAGAGGAAGGAATGGATAAGCTCACAGAATTAGTTCTGGACAGCAGTAGTGTACTTTCTATTGCTTTTGTCCTAGTTTTCTTCAGTGCAAGCTCTCTTGAAGCAAATAACCCCAGCTAATTAGCTGCTCAGAGGATGATGAGTCTGGGTATTCCTGCAGATGAAAGCTAAAGTTGCTGCCCGCTGTTCTTAGTGACAGCTGAGGAAGTTAGCACAGTTATACCCATGGATTTAAACAGTCATCTGGCTAATTAGGTGTGAGCACAGACCCCAGGTGCTCAGGTTTCCCACAGGTGAACCATTTGCTGTTTGTTACACCACCTCTGGTGAGCTCCCAGTGAGAAGGAAAAGCTACGTGATGCACTGGGGACCCAGCAACAGCTTGATGGGAACACATGTCACTTGCTGACGTCTAAATGTGGCCTGGCCCCATGGTAGGCTGCTGGGAACAGCTCTGGGAAGCAACTGCTAAAACATCTTGTGCAAGAAGGCAGGATGTGCATACCTGATCCTGAAGTGTCAGCCCAACTAGCTTCTTAGGGTCTTCTGTATGCTTCAGGTGGTTCCACCTATGTGATCAGGGCACCTTTCTTAGGTTGTCATATAATGGTGGATCAATAATGGGACCTCTGCTGTCAGCCAAAAAAAAAAAAAAAAAACAGCCACTGATGGTTCATTCTATGCAGCAATAGAGTATGATAACAATATTTCAATTCTTGGTTACTGTTTAAATACAGTAATGTTATTGCTATGCATTTGACATTGGGTTCACTCCCTCTCCTTTAGTTCTCCTGGGTTTTCCCTGACGCTGGCAAGTTCCCTATCTCTGCAGCACACCCACACACCACTGACAGAGCAGTTCAGATGCTCTGACCTCAGCCCAACACTGCCTATCCTATTGCACCAGGACTCCTTCAGCTCAAAACCTGCAGTTGTTTAAACAAAGTAGTGAAAATTGTGACGTGTGGCACAATGGCGTTGCTCACACAGCTGTAACTGTTACTCTTTGCTGGTTCTGAGTGAATCTCAGCATTCACATTACATTTCATGGCTAAGACTGGCTAGCGGACCTTTATGACACTGGGAAATGAGCACGATGCTTTTAATGGCCTTATAGCC
Organism: Perdix hodgsoniae; assembly: GCA_035772895.1. Taxonomy (NCBI): domain Eukaryota; kingdom Metazoa; phylum Chordata; class Aves; order Galliformes; family Phasianidae; genus Perdix; species Perdix hodgsoniae. The sequence goes on from JAPSGF010000054.1 coordinate 1,591,110, forward strand.
CCTCTCTCCAGAAGAGCCGCTGCTGGGACTGCAATGCTACCAAAGCTCCCAAACAGTTGCATTTGGCAGAGGTCTGGAGGTTAAAAGCAGCCTCAGCAAACACCGTATTCAGCTCAGGTGTTGGCACAGTGCTGCTGCTCCCTGCAGGAAATCACAGCTGTGCTTCAGAGCTGGGGCTCAAAAGGAGAACCGGTGCAAAAACTCCACTGTTTCAGTAATGAGGTGGGACAGGTGTGGAGGGAGAGTGGGTATCTGCAGGCTTCTTGTCTGTCTCCCAATTGCTGCACGGGAAACAAGAGCTGTTGGGTTCTGCTGTGCCACTGCCAGAAAGGCAGTTTGGACTGCACACAGGATGCAGGATAGACTGTGTGCCCACAAAAGAGGTCATGAAGTTTGTGGGAGCTGAGCAAGAGGTAGAGGGGATTATTCTCACCTGAGATTGCTCTCTCTGCTGCAGCAGAACAGAATGCCTGGGGCTGGCAGCCAGCTGGGAGCTGTGCCTGGGGCACGAAGAGAGCTGAAGGGCTCTTCTTAAGGTTAGTGCACTCACCCAACAGCTGAGCATGCAGCACTGTGCTCTTCAAAGGCTCTTCAGAGGTGAATAACAGAGCAAAGTTCTGAGGTCTGCCCTTCTCTGGTGCTTTTGCATGATGAGGCAGCAAATCTTCACAGGTGCACAGTAACAACAAGGCAGGCAGAACCACGCAGTCCAAGCCAGGAGCTGATGGGTTAACATGTCAGCACTGGGCTGGGGTCACCAGGGGCTGGAGGGACAGCCCAGATGAAACAAAGTACCTTCTGCCTAGCTGGAGTGCAGATAAAAGATCCCATGGCATTTCTTGTGAAGCCTGGAGGAGACTGCCAGTGCTGAAGCCAACAAACAAAACTGTCTTTAAACTCTGAGGCTGTGTGTGAGCTATTGTTGGGGACATAATAGCTTCTCTGTTTCCCTGCACAGCAACTGCTCTGCAAACACACCAGCAGTCTCTTTTAAAAGTAGTTGAGTGTAAATCAAGTTCTGAACCTGGAAAGAGGTTTCATCCATTTACCTTTCACTGACCTTGGTTGACATTTGTTTACAGAGCAGCACATACAGCACACTGACACCCTGGTTTGAGTTGCCTTACTTGGAAGCAGACATCTTTTGTGCTCTGAGGCTCACAGATAAAAGGCTCGGATAGAAAATGGATATTCCCTTATTTGAAATAAGCAGAATGGGAGTGAGGCTGAGGGGCAGTGTTTGCCAATCTCCTCCCTTTGAGGAGTGCTTCATTTTGGCTGGCCTGGCCTTTTTCCTCCTGTTAGGTCAGCATTGGCACATTCATTGCCTCCTTGCTCTGCAAGGCACCAAGTGCTGCTCCGACTGCTGGAGGTTCCTCTGCTTTGGGCAGCTGCGTAGCCACAGAGGCTGGGGTTGGTGGATCTGCTCTTCAGTCCCAATGCCATGGATTGGTTTGTCTCTGAAGGCAGCAGGAGCTTTGGTAAGGTAAAGGGTATCTTGGCTATTGCACAAATATAGTGGTCATGGTGATAACTGCATTGAAGTGGGGGAAGTTGGTCCCTGAAAAAGCTATGCTGAATTTAGGTCTTTTTGCTTGAATAAGGGAAAAGGAAATGGGTCAAAGAGTAGTTATTGTTCATGAAGTGTCAGTCCTAGCAAGATGTCAGTGACTCTCCATCCCCTCCATAGCTCCAACTTATCCTGGTGTGTGCCTGGAACGCCCTTGCTGCAGGTCTGCTCAGTGTCCTGTTGATGAACAGTAACCCTGTGCACCCCGAGAGCATCTTTGTGCAGGATGGAAAAATATGGAGACGTGAGCACTGGCAGTTGCCTTCTAGAAGTGGCAACCTTAAGGGAAAGCTGCTCTAGACAAGGATCCTGAGCAGGAGGGTGTTGTGCTTGTGGCCAAATAGCTTCAGCCAAGGTGACGTGTCAGTGACTAGGATGTGTGTTGTAGTGGTCAGTGAGGTTAAAGCTCTCTGTTTTTTCATTGAAATGATGTGACTCAAAAACTAACACAGGCGGGTTGTTACCTAAGTCATAGCTGCTGGTTTGAGGCTTTTTCATTTCAGGACTTTAATACTTTCAAGCGGTTACCTATGGGCTACCAGGAGTCTTTGGAGTGCTCAGTGAAACAGAGCACTCTGCAAATGGTGTGGCAGTAAGGGGTAAAGGGGGAGCTGGTAAAAACTTTGGAGTTGTTGCAACAGTTGTCCTGCACAGAGAAACCATAACAGCAGTGTCCATAGGAAAGGTCTTGATGTGAATCTGAGCACGGACATCTATGAGAGGTCCAGGGAAGGAGGTAGCTGCTCACTGCCTGCAGCTCAGCAGTCCATAGAAACTCACTGACAAGCAAGGGCTGGAAAAGCAGGAAGAACATCACTCTGATGTACCTCTCAAGGCCAGAATTGGGCTCTCACTACCTCTGGTCACTCCTTCCAAAATCACCCATCCATCAGCAGAGCTGCTGGGGAAAGAGGAGAAACAGCGGATATGGTAGAAAACAGACGACAAGCCTCCTCTTGTGCCTGGTCACCTTCTCCCTAACAGCCCCAGAAACAGCAAGGTTGATGATCCTGTCTTTTCCCACAGAAAGATGAGGAAGCGCTATGTGCTGACTGGGGTCCTGACTGCAGTCCTGCTGGGGCTCATCTTGTTCCTGGCACTCTTCTTCGGGCTGCGCTCTGGCTCAGAGGACACACACGTCTATAAAAGGGCAGCTGTGGCTACGGACGCAGGGCCATGCTCAATAATTGGAAGGTAATCACTAATTCTGCCACTGTTCTTTTGTATCTGTGAAGCTCTTGCTTGAGACGAGACAAAACTGTTCTGTTTCACTGATGCACAGATGCAACCTTGGCAGCTGCACTCAGCTCCCTGTAGAATGAGGAGGCTGTGAGTAAACCTGGGCCCTTACCATTCCCAACCAATGTTAATGCAGTCACTCAAAGGCAGTACAGTAGATAAAGATCCCCTAGGCACAGAAACAATAGGAATGGGAGATGCTTTTCAAACTCTTTTAAAATACTTTTGTTAAGCCATCCTTCAGTTCTGGATGTACATGCTGCAGATTTCAGGGCTCCTTATTCTCATGTATGATGGATGTGGCTGGAATGCCGGTTTCCTCCAGGTACTTTGACACATCTTGCTGCTTTCAGGCTAGTTTGAATGTCTTTTTAATGAAGGTCAGTCTGGTCTGGGGACCATCAGGTTCTCTTGTCTATGGTGATAGAAGCCCAAAGCTGTTTGTGGGGAACCCATAGATCAGGTGCAGATAAATGGGCATTAGAGAAGATTTGCTGTATCTGCCCTGATGAGGTGACTCCAGAGCTCACAGATAGCTGAGACACTGTGGTGTGTTGCCATAAGATGCTTCTCTTCTGCACAGGGACATCCTTCAGCAAGGTGGATCTGCTGTGGATGGTGCGATTGCAGCTCTGCTCTGTGTAGGACTCATGAATGCTCACAGCATGGGCATTGGAGGAGGGCTCTTCTTTACCATCTATAACAGTGCAGGTAAGCGACAGGGCTGTACGCATCTGGAACAGTTCTGCCTTTCCACCTAAAGCACAAAGGGGTGATTTATGCTACCTGAGTTAAGGTACTGACTCTCCCAATCTCTGAGGATGTCCACAGAATAACTGCCAAGAAACTGCTTCCCAGTGACTGGGCTTATTCTACACGGACTGTGACTGGTGCTGAGTTCAGAGCTAACTGTGATCTTCCTTCCTCTGTCTTTAAAGGAAATGTGGAAATCATTAATGCGAGAGAGGTGGCTCCTAAAAGAGCAACAGAAGACATGTTTGGGAACAACACACAGATGTCTCAGAAAGGTAAAGGCAAAGGCTCTTTCCAGTTCCCTTTATGGTGACTGCTGGAACTGGAGAGGAATGGAGCCTTGGGGAAGGGCTGCTAAGTGTATTGAACTTCTGGGAGATGCTGGTAAAAACAGGATTGAAGCAAACTGCTGTATCATTGTGCAGTCTACTGTAGACAGTCTATTGCAATTGCTTCTGCAGTGTGACAGAAGAAATTTTGGTGTGTCAAAAGAAATGATGGCATGTCTGGACGTTGCCATATACATATAGCTGTGCCCTCTTACCGTGGTGTATTCAACTCTGAAGGACTGGGAACTGCAGGCAGGTGTGATGCCTTCTGTGGTCTGAGTAGCTTTGCTCTGATACAGAAAAGTGAGAAAAATGACCCTTACTTGAGTTACCAGCAAGAGAATAGAGGTGTCAATAATCCTGTTAGCATCGCACGCATGGGCTGAGCCAGTAATAGTATGCACGATCCCTGCTTAAAACCAAGGCCAATAAACCAAGGCCAATAGATAAGCCCTCCTCTACACTACTGCTTTTTCTTTTTTTTTTTTTTTCTTTCTTTTTTTGTTTTTTTTTTCCTTGCTACTGAAGACTTACACATTTCTTCTCTGCTCCAGGAGGGCTGTCTATTGCTGTTCCAGGAGAAATTCGTGGCTATGAACTGGCACACCAACGTCATGGCAAACTGCCTTGGAGAGACTTATTTCTGCCCAGTGTCAAGTTGGCAAGAGAAGGATTCCCTATTGGGAAGGGACTTGCAGCAGCCATGAAATCAAAACAGCAGTCAATTGAAAGCAATCCTTTACTATGGTAGGTAGAGCACTTGCATAAAAAAAGCTGAGTGAACAGAGATGGAGCTGAAGAAATTTCTGGGATAAATCTGATGGCAATGTTTGAATCCCCAGTCTGTCCTCATGCTCTGAGCACCCTATGTTAATCTTACCTGTCTTTGGGGCAATTGCAAAGCATGTTCCTCTCCCTGAATATCTCATCTGTTGTCAGGGTGTGAGTTTCTGGGTCATCTCTTCCTCTGCAGTCAGCCTTCCCTAAACAATGCCTCTGATCATCCACTTCTGGCAGTGATTATGAGCACAAAGGGTTTTAAATGCAGGGACCTCTTGCAGTCTGGTGGTGTCTATGTGCTGCTCTACTTGAGATCCTGTTTAGTCTTTTCCTGCCAGCTGCAGGTTGGTTTGTAATGTAAATGGGATGCCTGTGCTCCTGTACTTCCTTCTGGCAGGCCCACAGCATCAATCACATCTGTGAGTGCTGATGAGGGAACTAGACAGGGACCTTTCCATTTGAAAGTGCTCCATTAGGAATCCAAATGCATTCTCCTGTACTCACTGGAAGCTTTGAGCCTTGTAGCTTCATAGCCTGTGCTCTGAGCTGAACTGCTTGGCTTCAAGGACAGTGGTCCCTCGTGGGTGCCTTGAGGCAGTTGTTAACCCAAGGAACAGGCAGGGAGAGTGGACTGCCTTGAGACAAAGACTGACACTCCTGCAAGGCTTCTCTGAGCAAATTCTGAGAAACTGCTGTTTGCTTTTATGTTCCTATGAAAGATATCAAGACCCATGGGGCATAGCTCAGGTGGTTCCTCTTCTCTCCAGGACGAAAACATGAAGACAGATTTGACTAAATCCGTGTTAACTGATGTGTGCAGCTGCATGAGAGTACATATGATTTTGAATGTCTCTCACATCTGGTGTTCTTAATCTCTTTTCTCTGTCAGTGAAGTGTTCTGCAAAGACGGAAAGATCCTGCAGGAGGGTGATATTGTCAAGATGCCTAAACTAGCCAACACGTACCAGACTATAGCTGATGAAGGAGCAGATGCCTTTTACACAGGAAGCCTGGCAGAACAGATCATCATTGACATCCAGAGTGTAGGTGAGAAACAGAACATCTGTCCAAAATAGCATGAGTGACCTGAGTGCTGCAGCTTCATGTGCAGGGAGGAAATTTAACCTGCAGAAGCCTTGGAAGCAGGTCATGCCTGCTGCCTTATATCCCATCTCTGAGGTCTGTGGCGACAGGAGACACAAAAGAAGCCATTAGTACTTTAATGGTTGCATTTGAAACTTGGTCAGAAATGGACAGTATATTCTGTATGTTTCTATACTGTATGTCTAGCAAGCCTATGTGTTCCTGGACATAGTATAGTAGATGCACAGAGCCTGACTCCATCGAGCCTCAACCAACCTCAAACAATACATATGTGATCCTGTCTACTCTCAACGTGTTTCATCTCTCAATACCACTAGATGGTGGTAGCATCTTATTCTTACTAGCCAGCATTCCTTAGCTTCAGTGAATTTCACGTGTATAGGTCATTTCCTGGCTTTATTTGTGGTGGCTAATTACTGTCTTCCCCTTTCTGATAAGAAAAACATTGGAACGTACATGTTATTCTGCTTGTGGAGTAGCACAAAGCATCTGCACTCAAAAGCTGCATTCTTCTCCTGGAAACAGGGTTCTTAAAGGACATCTTGTTCCTTGACATTGCTGGTGTCCTCTATAGAAATAGATGGATCACCAGCCTTTTGGCTGCTGTAAATCAGTCCAGCTTCAATACTAGGCTATCTGAGCCTCAGCTGGATCTATCAAGGAATAAATTCACCACCTGTGCAACTTTCTGGATTTCTGGATTCTTATCTGTGACCCCTTCTGTTCTCGCTGTGATGCGTGGCAGTGGAGTATTACCTTCTCTTGCCACCAGGGATCACAAAATCAAATCTGTGGTTTTGTTTTCTGTTGTAGGGGGCATTATCACGATGGAAGACATGCGGGACTACAGAGCAACAGTAGAAGACCCTATAGAGGTCAAACTTGGGGAATACACCCTATACACAGCTAATGCCCCCCTGAGCGGCCCGGTGTTAGCCCTCATTTTCAACATACTGAAAGGTAAGAGCATCACTGAGCAGTGCCATACAGGCAGCAGGACTAGAGACCAAGTTTCAAGATGGCCCCACATGACAGTTTTATTAGCACCCCAAGGAGTGTGTGTTTTCCTTTGTGTTCACAATGGTTTGTCTTCTGTTGCCAGGATATAATTTCTCTACTGACAGCATCAAAACTGTGGAGGAGAAAGGTCTGACCTACCACCGTGTCGCGGAGGCCTTTCGTTTTGCCTATGCCAAGAGGACTTTGCTGGGAGATCCAAAGTTTGTCAACGTTACAGAGGTACCTGGCAAAAGCCTTTTCTTTCTGCAACACCCAGGCTGACTGGAACATGACACTTTGGTTTTGGGTGACTAAACAGGCACTGAAATATCTCTGAATATCAAGTGGCTAAGCTGTGAGGGAAACTTTTCTGCTATTAGGAAGCACAAAATCCTCAATTGACCAGGAGCACTTGAGTTTGGTCAGGGCTAACCCTCCCTGTTTTTTTAGTCTTTGGAGCCTTATGCAGTAGATGATACTCCCAGCACCCCTGTAGCTCTCTAACCACAGCCCTGCCTATAGTAAGTGGACCTACGGATGGGAAGGGGTGAGGCAGGATCCCTGCTTTTCCCAACTTCATACTTTGTGCTTTTACTTCGTGAGTCTCCAAAAGCAGCAGGATCTGAGCACAGCCCAGCCTGATGGACTCAAATTTGCAGATTACCAAGCCTTGGTCTAGTCCTCTCAACCTGATCCCTCTTCTCTCATCTCTGAAGCAAGTGTAGCAGTGCTTGCCTACACCTTTACAGCAGTGTTGAGGACAGCTTTCCATAGATCTACAGTAACGGATACTGATTAAATTCCCACACAGAGGGGTGCATTGTGCAGCTTCTTCCGTGACTGCTTAAAATGCTCTTTGGTACAATGTCCATCTTTCAAGAAGAAGGAAAACCCCTGCTGGAAAACTATAGCCTCACTGCTGGGATTTGCCACTCTTCTGTGGTCTGAAGTGTTGGATATCAGCCTCGTAACTACATGGCTCTTAACCTGCTGAGTAACTGCATTGGATTTCTCTGACAGGCAATCAGAAACATGACGTCTGAGTTCTTTGCGGATAGTCTCCGAAGGAAAATCACAGACAACACCTCCCATCCAATTGAATACTACGAGCCAGAATATTACACTGCAGATAGTGCCGGCACATCCCACCTCTCCATTGTGGCTGATGATGGCAGTGCTGTGTCCGCCACCAGCACCATCAACCAATAGTATGAGCTCAGATCTTGCTTCTGTGTAGGCCTCTGCCATCTTCCTAGTGGTGGTTCTGTGGTTGGTATAAAACCTCACTGAGCTGTCATCTACTCTGTAGCAGGGCAGTGATGGGTAGCACTGTTAAGAGGCACTTGTACTGCTGAGCGTGTAGGTCAGTTCTTGCTGAGACTTGTGTAGTTGGGTCAGAGCACAAGATGAGTGAAGTGGGGTCCTGTCCTCTGTTGTGTTGGGTTCACCCACCAAGGAAACATCCCCTGCATCTGGATTTTCCCATAAGCACTGTTATCACTGCAGGCTCTGATTTCCCAGGCATCTGGAAGGAATTTGAGTTAATGCAGCTGGCCTCAAAGTGCAGCGTTTGGCTTCGAGTACTGTCAGGAAGAGCTGTGTTCTGTATATACGGCCTAAAGCTGGGGGGGAAGAGGGGAGGAAAGGGAGGAGGGTTTTTTCTTGTCCATAGAAAAAGTCTCTTGCTTGACACATCTAAGCAAAATGCCAACCATTCCCAAATGTGGCTGCCTTTGAGTTATGCTGCCTCTGAAAGGAGTGCAGGACTGCCCGGCTGGGAAGGGAATTAGTTGTATTTCTCTGCTGTGCTGTTTTTGTCTTCAGGTTCCATGCAGGGGAGCTATACAGCAGCACTCTGGGTCTGCCTTTCCTCTCTGTGTAGTTGTGTGTTCCTGGTATGAATTGTTTCCTTCCCCGCAAAGGGTGACGGAATGTCCTTTCCAACAGAAGGGAGTGGAGATTTACTCCCAGGTTTCACATTGCAGTAATTCACCTGAAGTTCTTCCTGGTTTTGACATGTCTGTGCCAACTTGTTTTGTCTAGTTTTGGCTCTGATGTACTATCCAGTGTGAATGGAATCATATATAATGATGAGATGGATGACTTCAGCTCACCTCACATTATCAATGGATTTGGGATCCCTCCTTCTCCAGCAAATTTCATAGAACCAGGTAGCTGTAAACTACCTTTCTGTCTTATTGTTGAAGCTGTATCTTGCATTAGTAGGCACTGTCAGCTGTCTCTCTGTGCTCCACTGGGATCTGTAGGGCAGCTCCAGCTAGATCCATTTCAGGCCCCTAAATTAAGCTCCCTCCCTGCTCCATCACTGCTTCCTGCAGAGCCATCTCATTGCAGCTAATGTGGGCTGGGATTCTGCCACCTTCCTGTACCTATGCTTTGGAGGGAGACAGGGAAGTGAAAGGACAGAAAGGGAAGTCTTGTGGTGTTGGGGAGGCAGCTGTGTGACAGACAATCCCAACTGAAATGGCACCATAGACGAAGGAGCCTTCAGCCCCCCTGCACAGAAGACCAGGGTTAAGCTTTGTATTGTGGGAGCAAGGAGGAAATGTGTACAGGGGACACTGGGACACTTCAGGGGATGTGAGATCGTGAGATGAGTTAGGAAGGTGAATATGGAATTTTTGGGTTTAGATGTGCAGCAGGAGCTGGCAGTCTGTAAGTTACAGGCAGAAAACTGAGCCTCTGTTGCATCTGTGTCCCCAACAGGTAAACAGCCATTGTCCTCCATGTGCCCTTCCATTTTGGTGGATAAAACAAAAAAGATCAGGATGGTGGTTGGTGCTTCTGGAGGAGCAAAAATAACCACAGCAACAGCACTGGTACGTGATGATGTGAACAAAGCAAAGCTGGGGGAAGGCAATGTTTGGGGTAAAGGATTCAAATCTCTGTCTGTGATGTGACCGTAGCCATGGCTGGGTGCTGAAAGAGGGGGTCCTGCCTGGCCTTCAGAGGACCAGACCTCCAAACCCAACTCGTGCCAAAGGGACAAAGGGCCTCTCACAGTTACTCCCTCCCGCGACTCCAGGTCTTTTCCTTTGGCAAGTTGTTCTTATCACTTGCAAGAGATTTGTGACTTCAGTTCAGGTTTGACTTCTGGATCTCTATGAACCAGTCTCAATGATGAGTTTAGAGCCATTCTCATCCAAGCTCCTATATTTTGGGTGAAAGTTGTGCAGAAGAGCTAGCTAAGAACTTTTGCCAGGCAGGGTCTCTGTGAGCTGCTGTGACAACCATTGAAAGGCCCGGTCAGACCCAAAGTAACAATGGGAGAAAGCTGTCTCCTTGAGCAACTGCACAGCCATACAGAGCATCACACTGGGTCCTGCTTTCTAGCTGAGGTAGAGCTGAAGTTTCTGCAATAAGTGTTGTTACAAGCAGCTTCTGAAGTTCTTGATGCTAAGGCTGTTTTCACTTGCCAGCAGCTTCAAGCTGTGATCTTAGCAAGCGGGGATGGGCCAGGTTCAAGAAAACCAATTGCACAGCAGTGAGAAGCTGTAAGTGTATGTTTACACTGAGGTGACTGCTGTGTGCCAAACAAGCCAGCAGTGCCTTACTCACAGCAGGATAAATCCAGCTACAGTAGCCTGAGGATCTGATTCTTCTCATGTTCATTTTAGCCATTCGTGGTCTCTTTGTGAGGGAATCATCCTAAGTATACACAGCCTGACTTGCTGCAGTGTACCCATGAGAGGGAGCACTGGAAGAAGAGGGAACTACAATGTAGATCCTCTGTGATCACTAGTGAACATCCTTCAGAAATCTCTGCCTTTGTTGGTGCAAGGATCAAGCCTCTTTGAAGGCAAGGAGCTAACATTGAGGCTTTTTGCATCTCACAGGCAGTCATCAATTCCATCTGGTTTGGTTATGATGTGAAGAAAGCAGTGGAAGAGCCCAGAATTCATGATCAGCTGTTTCCCGACATCACGGAGCTTGAGGAGCAAATAGAGGAGGTTTGTCTGATTTGAGGCTGGGGTGTTTGTGAGCTTTTTGTCTGGTGCTGGTCCAGAGTGTTGGGAAGACACGCACGTGGAAAATTATTATGTGTTGCCAAATGTTCCTAGGGGAGCAGCACTAAAGCTGACAGGTCAGTGCTGGGTTGTTTGGGTATACGTTTAGTCTCAGTCCCGCAGAAGAGGAACAGCTTATAGCTCTAGGAGACCTATAATGCAGGCACTGCATGCTGGGGTATGCATGGAGGATTCAGGACACAGAATCCAGCCCGTGTGCAGTTTCTCTCTCCTGTTGTCCTTACTCTCTTCTGCATTTCAGGGTGTAGAACAACAACTGCGGATGAGAAAACACAACACCACACGGGGGGGCAGCGGCATTTCGGTTGTGCAAGCCGTTCTCAGAACAGATGATGGATGGGCTGCAGCCTCTGATTCCCGGAAAGGTGGCATCCCTGCAGGCTACTGACCCAGCTCAGCTCTTCTTCATCGTGGCACTAGTGACACTTGAGGTGTGTCTGGAAGAAAGATCCTTTAGGTCTGCAATTCAGGGACTTAAACAGGAAAGGGAACAAATTTGCCTGTGGTTCTATTGACAGAACTGGGACTTAAGTTCTCAACAATCACAACTGAAGTGCCTCGTGCCACAGCAGTGTGCTAAAACAAACATCTCTACCAGGATGTGACCTACTTGGAGAGTCTGTTCTGCCTTGAAGAGTTTGATTCCTGCTTCCTCTCCGTCTGGGAAGTGTTTCAGCTAGGAGGAATGTCCCTGTCACAGCTAGAGAAGAGATTTCCTTCTTGTTTGTGTAGACAGGAGTTACAGGACCCTGAGGACAAACTAATAGACCCGTGCCATAGGAGGGAGCTTGGCTCCAAACTGGGACAAGCCTTCACAAACTCACCACTCTTTCTTTTTTTTAAAAAAGATGTTTTCTGCTTTTCGCTTCAGCTGATTGTTGGAGATGAGTGGGTATGAGGGGAAATGGCTTCAACCTTTCTTATGTTTTTGTTGAGCAGGTCTAAAGGGAAGATACTACCTGTAAAACTGAGCACAACTAAAACAAATAAAAATGGTGTCACATATTTTTCTTGCCCACACAGCTGATGTTGCCAAAAGGGGTGGTGAGAGTCTCCATGAACAAAGTTCTCCTGAGATTTTGCCTTCTTGTTCACTCCTTTGATGAAGCTATGAGTGAAAAAGTACATATAGTTAAATATCCAAAACAAACCTGTTCTTTCTTCAGCTTGCTTCCTACCCCATCATACTGCAGGCCTGGATTCTGAGGAAATTAAGCCTCTAAAAAGCATGCTGCAGCTGGGCACTTGAAGATAAGCTGCAATTAATCAGTCAGTGAGCTGTCAGTAATCTGTATCTGATTTGGAACAGCTAGCAGTGTCAATGCCTATACACAGGTAGGTGTTGGTGTTCTCTTACCATCGTGGACCGAAATGCCACGTCACATAAACTTTGCCTAAGATCAAGAAATGAGTGTTCCCAGATGCTGTCAGGCTTTAAGGGGTGCTTATGAAATCCTGGAAACAGTAGTAATAGTAACTAATTGCATCTGTTTGGCTGGTGGAAACTTCCTGTCAGACTGTAAGAGGCTCAAACTGCAGAATGTGCTGAAGAGAAAATGAAAGCCTGAAATCGTAGGCATTACATGCTGCCTCTGTCTCTGTAGTTGCTGGAATTGGTGTGAGTCTTCAAGGCCGGAAATGATAGTGAGATAGATGATGCTTTTCATAGGGTTAATGACACTGAGGAATGTATGTGCTTATATAACTAAGTGACTTTTACTGAAAGGAGCCTGGCATGAACTCTATGTGTTGTCTTCCTCAGCTGTTACTGATGAGAAGGTGTTCAGTGCAGCTAAGGCAGTAATTAGTTGTAAACAATGCAGTGGTGTTCCTGGAAGAATGAGATTGGTGTGAGGCCAAACCTGTATGTTGTTGGGTGGTTTTCCTTTTGCAGAACTGTGACTTTGCCTGTTCCACCTCTCATAATGCTAGGATAGCTGTCCCTCAGTAGCAGGCTGCAGTTGAAATCCAGTGTGCAGGTGTACTGTAGGGACATGCAAAACTCCTACAGGTGGGGCACATAAGTAAGTCATTCTTTCCTTCCTGAATTTACTGTATCTGGTGAGAAAAATTCCCTATTTATAACCTGTTTTACAAAATTTCCCTTCTGGAGAATTTAGTTTTTACCATGGCTAACAGCACTTCCGTTTTAAATGATCATTATAAATGCATATGAATTCCTTACTCTGCAGAACCATTGGTTTGGGCTGTTTTCATATTTCTGCTCATCACTATTGCTACAAAGGACTCATTTATAAAACTGAACATACGACTACAGGCTCGAATCTACATCCTGCACTTTTTAAAGCAGACTGCAGACACTCACCCATGCCGTGGCATCCATCTGCATCTCACTTGGCTGTAGCTGTACATAGGGCAGGCACATCTCCCAGCTGCTTTGGTTCCACATTCCACTGCTCACGCTGCATTGAGCCTCTGTATCAGTAGGTGAATGTCAGTGAAAGGAAGGAGGTGAGTCCTCTCTCAAACAACTGCTTGTGCCTTAAGCTAGGCAACAGTTTAAGGTTTTAAACACTTTATTAAAAATATAAAGACTTTGTTAGAAAACAGAGCAGCCTATGTACAGCAGTGCTTTAAAAGTCCGTGTAACTTGGCTAGTTATAAAAATAATGCTCTTCTGTTGGCATCAGCATGAAGGGGGAGGGACGAACCGGGGAGACTGAGTTTCTGGAGCACTGAGGAGGTGGCAGGGTGAGAAGGAGGTACAGATCTCAGCTTCACGAGATGTTTTGTCTGTTGCTGAGGGATCCGGGGCTGCCACAGTGGGCGTTCTGCATTTGCATTCCTTTGTGAAATGAAATCTGTGACAGGTTCTGGAACTGCTCAGTTGGCTCAGTTTCAATATTAATAGCAAAGCAGTTAAATTGCAGCAAGTGCTGGGCAGAAGATAATATTCCCATGGCTTCGCTGTGAGACGTAGCAGTGATGGCAGTACACTGGAAAGGTGATACGCTGCATTGGCTGGATAACTGAGGTGTGCTTTACTCTTTGGTACATCAGAAATGAAGGGAATTAGGAGGAGCAGTTGCTTTATGGCTTGGTTTTTCTGGAGGTGAGACGTGATGGGGCATAGCTTAATAGCAAAGCAAGAACTGCCTTCAGCCATTGCCATTTTGTTTAGTTTGTTTGTACAGCTTTTCTGTAAGCTCCAAGCAGCTGGTCAAGCTAGAAATAACCGCAGATCGTGCTAAAGCCAGGATCCAGAGTAGTCTGGCTACTCTGTCTGGATCTAGACAGCTTTACTTAGAGAATCATTAAAATTCATCTGAAGGACAAGATTTCAACAAGTCAATGACTTACTGACAAAATTTGTTGATAAGAATGTAGACTCATTACTCACCTCTCTTTGTTTACAACAGTGCAGGCAGCGGGTCTGGTTTGAGTTTGCTTTAATTATCTGTGCTCAAATACTTGCTGCCGTGGCTACAGAGCAAGGTTTTTTGTTTGTGCAGTTGAAATACCACGGGTTGCATGGGGAGGTGACAATTGTCATGGGGGCAAGGAGGGGCTCTGCTAGTGCCTACCTAGTTTAACTTCGCTGTCAGAAACACTCATACAATACTGTCTGCATCCATAGGAAAGTAAAATTCATGAGCTTTCAGAAAATAGAAGTTGTTGGTTATTGGAGAAGTGCATTGTGAGATATTTATACTTGTTGTTTTAACATTACATTCCTTTGGCCATCCTAAGCAGGGCAAGGTTACAAAGTCATGGCAAAGGACCTCTTGTGTCCAGATAAATGGGTTCAGGTCTCTCCTCCAGAAGCTCCCAACTAGTCATGCAGTATCATTCTTGTCATCTTTAGGGAACGCTTGAGACTATTTGTGATAAACACAGAATTAGAGCATGTACTCAGGCTAAGAAAGAGAAGTGTTTTGCAACCGCATCAGCACTTTTCAGCAGTCTTGGTATTTGCCTGTCCAGAAGCAGCTCACGCCTACAAAATAAGTCTTCTGATTATTTTTCCTTTGCATTTTGAAGAAAGTTATAAAGCTTCAAAAGCAACACGGTGTTTCTTCAACTGCTATCTTCATCTGCCTTCCCAAACTACTTCTCTTCTGCAGGCAACGAGGAGGAAGAACAGGCATAGACAGGGACTCTCCTACTACAGGGAGAGGCGTCATCAAGGAGCGAAGCTGAGGTCTCTCCCTCTCAAGAGCAGCAACTCCACACAGGAAGTTCATAGGAACTTCCATAGGAAGTTTAGACTTTAGGGGACCAGTAGGTAGAGTAGAATGAATAAGGCTTCAGCTCATGGTTTCCGTTATGTCTTCAAAGTAGAGAACATGCTTGGCAGCAAGCTAGTGCTATGGTGCACTGATTTCATCTGCCATTCTTTGAGAAAAGTAGGGCTCATCTGGATGGGAAAACCAAGAGGTAGAACACTAAGTTTTGCTTTCTTCTCTTTCTAAACCCACCCTGGAAGCCCAAATGTAATTGTATACATTGTAATCCTCACCCTACAGACATTTCCTATAGTTACTCAGTTACTTCACATTTCTGAGCCTCAGTAATTAGAAGAAGTTTATCCTGGCAACTGCCTGAAAGAAACCAATTCTGTTCTTAACCGAGGCTCTCCAGCAGCAGTGGAAGATGCATGAATCTGAATTTAGTTATCTCCTGTGGTTTTGACTAGAATAGAGACGTTGTGATGGCATTTCATGCTAATATCCAGCTGATTTCCCCAGCTTCCTTTTATCAGAGTAAGCAGAGATGCATTTTCCTTCCTTGGAAACTCCCTGCACGACATTCATTGTGAATTCAACTTTCTGTTCTTTGTGTCCTCTTTTCAGCAGGCTGTTTCTAACATCCTGCAGGAGGGAGAGCAGGAAAAAAAAAAAAAAAGGAGTAAATTGGGCATGGACCTGAGGTCTTAGCATTGCCACGTGTGGAAATGAAGTATGTATATGCAAGGTCAGGTCAAGAGAGCATGATTCAAGGAAGAAGGAGGTTAAGCTAGAAGTAGAATGCAGATTATTCATGACAGTTACAGAAGCAATCTCCTTCCCATCAAAGGGAGATGACAGGAAGATCCAGCCAAGGCTGCTCACCTCACTGAAGTGTTTCTCAAACACGATGCTGTCTTTGTTGGCATGCATGATGGGAGATGAAATGGCACGTTCCAAGTCATAACCAAACCACAGCTTGTTTACTATGGCCTGCAATGAAACAAGTTGCATGCTAACTGAAGATACTGAATAAGAACCTGAACTGCATGTTGTCTTCAAATTCTGCCAATGGGACTGTGCAAAGCTGGACTATAAGAAGTCACTCTAGCCTAAGCATCCTTTCATGGTAACCAACAGGAGATGTCCAGGGCAGAACAGGATGAGCACGTAATGATAGTCCCCGTAACGCTTCCCCCGTGGCCCTTCAACTCAAGAACAATAATGGATTCTGAATGCCTTTCTACTGATGGTTGTTCTTTCTATTTTCATATTTTATAGAAGAAGTCCTGCACAGAGAAGGTCTGAAGCAAAATTATATGTTGAATTGTATGCGCCAGGTTTTTTGAACCAGATAATCTTTTGTTTTACCTCTGGTATTAGTGACAGTGAACAATCCTTTCTTCACTTCTCCAAGTCACTAGCTTTTCAGATCTCTAATGTGTCCTTCACCATCATCATCTCTACCCTGAAGAGTCCTAGCCTATTTTAATTGTACTGTATAATAACCATCTTTACTGGACATCACTGGTGAGCTTCCTCCCTGAGAAAACAGTTCATTTTTTTTTCCTTCTCTGCCTTTACAGTCATTTGAACAGTTACTGGCGTATGAAAGCCTTCACTCTTAGTACTGCCAGTTCAAGTCACAGTATTTTGTGATGCATTATCTTGCTTTACATTGACTTTCTCAACTTATTACAGCTGTTTGTCTATTAATTCTATTATGTGATATAGTTTGTACTTTTTTTCATCATATCTATTAGTTTTTTTCTCTAGAATTCTTTTTAAGGCTTGGGTCATAGTTACCATCTTTTATCCTCTGGTACTGAAACAGACTGATGGGAGATTACATTTCAGATATTTGTATAATTTCTTTCTGATTCTGCTACTGATTTAATTGTCCTGCCACCTCTACTGACTCTGGATGCCCATTAAGTCTTAGGTTGGAATCCTTCCTATGCTTCTTTCCAGATGAAGAACAAAAGAAAACTGATGTTTGTTAGACTTCATGTTTCTGTGAGCTTTTTTTCCTTAAGATGTATTACTCTCTGTATATGCATGGAGGTGGCTCACTGTTGTGACTGTTTCCATCAGCTAACTTACTGGTTTGGCTTAGGGACCATGAGGTTTTGGGCAACGCTTTTCTTCCTAATAACTTCCTTAACTTGCTCTTTAATTCTTCCAGCTTCCTCCCTTTCAAAAAAGAATTGAGGGAGTCAGCTAGCACTTGCTCTAACCTGTGACCTGCAGCTGTTAGGGACTTCTAAGCTGAAAATAGAACAAAGCACCAAGGAGTCAAAGCCCAAGAAGAACTGAGTAGAAAAGAACAAGTGGGGACTGACTGTGCTGGAAGTGTGGGAGGGCTGAAAGCTGGCAACTGCTTTGGGTTCTCCTACCTCCCCCATTCCTATTCCCTCCTTGTGCAATTACAGTTCAACAGAGCTGAACTACTCTTGCCCCAGAAAAGCTAAAAGCAAGAAGGTGAGGATGGACTGTTTGTAGCAGGCCCTCTTCACTGCCGTCCACAGTACTGTCAGCAGCAAATGTTTCTTGTAGCTTTCACTCTGATTTGTGCAAGGTGTTTCTGTGCAGTACCTCTTCACTCACCATAGCAGTAGCACTGATAATCCAGCCCCCACCTGCCCCTCCAATCACCAGCATGTCTCCTGACTTGGAGATGAGGATAGAAGGCACCATTGCTGAGGGAGGTCTCTCTCCTAGGGCAAAGGCAGAAAGTATTATACCTCCTATGGCATTAGGGCACAGAGATTCATTTCTCTCAGCTGTGCATTCCTCGTGGGGAACCAACCTCATTCCTCAAAAGGCCCAAGTTTTCCAGACATCTAGATTGCTTGTGCTGAGACCTCACCTCACAGGAAAGTGGCCCTTTACAGTAAAGGCTAAACAGGAAGGACAGAGCACTGTGCAAATAATCAAGACTTGCTGCAGGTCATTCAACCCAGATAAGGAACAGTTAGTTGCAATCCTGCCCTTGGAGTTCTGATGTCCTCTTTCTTGGCAAACCCAAGGCAGTTTGCATCAGGGACAGCTTATTTCACTAACCAGTGTTAAGGGGTTGCTTTACTTCTTCTCTTCCCTACCCATTCATCATTAGCTTCTGCATTTTTTCTTTAAATCCCTGATTTCCCTTGTCAGAAACCAAAATTTCTGTGTTTCCATGTAAGTGCCGATGTGAACAGACACAGACACGACTTTATCCTCTCTTAGTCTGAAATAAACTTGCTCTCATCTAGACTTTAAAAAGTAAAGATTGCCTACAGTTTGTAGATAGCCCCTGTCCATTTGTACATAGCCTGATTCTTCATCTTCTGGCCTTGTCTATTTTGAGGTTGAGAATGCTCACCTGTATTAATACTTGTCTTTGTTATGCAGAAATCAGCAAGTTCATTATTCATAATGATCCCAGTCTGTCTGGAATAAATGAAGGAGCCAAACCTGCAGGGAGGAAGAAAGCATCCGTTGAGTAACCAGTGCTCTTCCACTGTGGATGACATGAGCTTAATGTGGCACCATGCTGGGTTACCCTTGCCTTCTGCCAACCTGCAGCCATTCCAACCAAGGTTTCCAAAAGGTATTTGCTTTGCTGTGCAGGAGTCAGAAATAAGCTCTCTGTAACAAGTGCACGTGGGGCTTTGATCAACCCACAGAACATGTTTGTGAACTGTGGTGTTTCTTTGGGCTGATTCTCAAAAGCCTTTGCTATCACATGAAAAAAAAAAAAAAAGCATTCACAAGCAAGAAATTGCTTAAATCACTGAAAACTTACGGTTGTTTTTATTTTTATTTTTTCATAAACAGCCTTTGCACATACCCTGTAAGACTGATGTGAGGCCTGTATGAGTGAAATACCACCCCCTGGTTACTCACGGATAGTTGATGGTGCTGGTGGCAGACACAGCACTGCCATCTGCAGCGAGCACAGAGATGTGGCTTGTGCCTCTACTTTCGTAGTCGTGGTTCTGGATGAAATTCCAAAAGTTATAATGGTCAAGTGGATGGTCACCACGAGCATCTATTTGGCTTCTGACACGCTCAGCAGTCTTGTCAGACAGCATGATTGCCACAATTGCCTGTAATCACAGCAAAGGCCTATACCATCATCATGCTTCAGCAATAAAAGCAAGGGGAATTAAGGAAAAAGAGGGGGACATTCAAAGTGTTGGCATTTGTCTTCCAAACAAACCATTCCATCCATGCTTTCCTGGGAATGGCTGAACACCTGCCTGCAGTAGGAAGTAACAAACAAATTCCTTCAAATGAATTCCTTGTTTTGCTTTACCTAGTAAACTGTCTCTATTTCAATTCATGAGTTCTTCTATCTTTCTGACTCTCCCCCCTCTCACCTGGGGTAGGGTGGCTGAGTGGTGCTGAGCTGCCTGCAAGGGTTAAAGCACAACAGTTGGTCAGCTGATCAATGTTGCTATTGAGTAGCAATTCCAAATTGTTTCTTTCCTTCTGTGGCTGCAAGGCAGGAGGGTGTCAGTGCATCACCTGGTGCTGTAGCATTGTGCTGGCATGCAGGTCAGCCTGAACAACAGGTAGCCTTAACGAGGGCTTAGCACATAAGCTAAAATAGGTTTGGGAGAATGCAGGTAAGGAAAGAAGGGAAAGAAGAGGAGGAAAGGGAAAGAAGAGGAGGAAAGGGAAAG
>JAPSGF010000054.1:1610799-1622345 GCA_035772895.1 Perdix hodgsoniae
AAGGGAAAGAAGAGGAGGAAAGGGAAAGAAGAGGAGGAAAGGGAAAGCATATGAACTCCCTTGTTTCTCCTCTTTCAAGCAGTATAGAAGAAGCTGCCAGTGTCATTGATGTCTGTCAGTACTCCTGTGCACTGCAGTAGCTTACCTTAGCTTCAGAGAAGGCTGGGTCTGTCATCTCAGCTTTTAGCATATTGCCAAACTTCAAGGCCTCTGCAATAAGATGGTAGGTTTCTCCCTTTTCCTTCAGTGTCGACAGTGATGCCTCATGGAATTTATACTCTAAAGAGGAGGATGGATTCATTAGGTTAATGAACCCACTGGCCATTAATTTTTCTTGAAGAATTTTATAAAGTGTTTAAAGGAGCCTCCTTTCCCCAGTTCACTTCGTAGAGGAGAATCACAGAAATCACTAAGGTTGGAAAAGACCTCTAAGATCATCCAAGTCCAACCATCAGCCCATCAACACCATGCCCACTAAACCATTTCCCTCAGTGCCACTTCTGCATGTTTCTTGGACATCTCTGGGGACAACAAGTCTACTTCAGTGAGCAGCCTGTTCCAGTACTGTGACCACTCTTTCAGAGAAAACATTTTCCTGATGCTTAAACACTGTAAGAATGAGCCAGTTCCTCATCCTGCTGCACAGCATAACTATAATGCTGCTTTAGAGCCCACTCTGGCTCACTAAGACCCTTTCTGCCAATTGATTTTCTAACGCTCTAGATCAGTTCTATTTGCCAACCTCTTGCAGCACACTTTCTCTTAGCAGTTTACCTTCCAATATCTTGAGGATGAACAGGAGCACAGCACCTCCCAAGGGTGGAGGAGGAGAAAACACAGTGGTGTTTTTGTTCAGGGTAATGTTCAGAGCTGAGGACACTTCTGCTTTGTATGCCTTAAGGTCCTCCATTGAGATAACAGACCCTTCAACAGAAAACCAGAGAGACAGCTGTCATTAGCATGTTAAAATATGCTTCTAACAAGGTGCTATTGGCTGGACACATCAGAGCCTTGGTAAGGTTTCTGAAGAGCCATTTCTGTACACTGAATTTCTTCTACCTAGCACAATAGAGTCGTCTTTTGCCATTATCATACACAAAACTCTAGGACAGTATAAAGCCCAAGGGAACTGAAAAGGCCAATATTGAGTGCTACAGGCAAATACCAGAGTAGTGGTTGGCTCTCATCCCTGCTTTTGGGCCTAAGTTACAAGATAAAATACCCTGTATCACGCCAAGGAATGAGTAAATGCCATATTCTGGCTATCCCCGGGTACCTCCTCGCTGTCACCCAGTTGCTGGGAAGAAGCATATAGCTGTTACCTACCGGCTTTCCTAATGTCTTCCACCAGGGCCTTTCCTATCTGTCCCTCATAAAATGCTGTAGCTCCATTTTCGGCCAAAATTTTCAGCGTCTGCTGCAGTGCTGGCCACCTGAAGGTCTTTCCAGTTGTCAAAAACTTCTGACCATCACAAATCAATGGGCTGTTAAAGAAGAACATCCATCAGATGACAGAATATGCTTATTCCGTTCCCAGTGCCAGACCCTCTTTCCTACCTAGTGCAGATTTAGTTTCTGTATGTCATATACCTTCCAAGCCAGTGCTATATTGCAGTGTACATGGAGAAAAGGTCTCAGCCAACTTCTATCCACAACACCAGCCACATTTTCCCACAGACAGAGTTTCCTCTGTCAGACCTTATGCTTTGACCCCAGCTCAGACCAGTATGGCTTCCCTCAATAAGTGCCTCCTGTAGGGCCTTGCTGTCGGGGGACAATTTCCACACAGACAGAGGCAGGCTACATCCATCCAGCTCTCATGAGCAGATGTGCTGCTTAGCAAGAAGTTTTGCTGCGCCAAGCCACTATGAACTAAAAAGAAGAAAAAAGTTGCTGACAGTATAAGATTTCCAAAACAAACATTTCTGTTATTCTCTCTCCATAGCAAGCACTTACTGAGCAGCAGCTGCAGAAGCCTGTGCTATATGTTAGCAGAATGGTCTGAGCTGAGGGAGCAGTGTCCCTTGCACTGCAATTTAATTTGGGGGTCTTACCACAGGTTTCGTCCCACTTGGGAGAAGTTTTGGTGATTGATTATTTTGTCCATAACTGGGGAAACAACAAGTGGGTCTGAAAGGAGCTCGATGGTTGGTTCAAATAGGGATTTCCATGGCAAGCGGCCGTATCGCTTATGGGCTTCTTCATACCCACGAATTTCTCCTGGTACAGCAATCCACTGGGGACCTGGAGAGCAGAACTGCAGTGTTACACCTGGGAAATCACTGGCCTGTGGAGTACCACTCTCTGAAAGCTCTCGAGGTATGGATTCATAGAGGCAGAACATGGTCCCCTAAAGGCAGTTTTCACTGTTCGCTTGTTACTTCCAATACAGAATAGGAAGGGTAGAGGTGCATGGTAAAAGAACAAAAAGCAATGGGCACATTGCAGCAAAGGAGACTGCAAAGGAGAGAAAACACATTCATGCAAAGCATGGTCAAACACTGAAGCTGGGACAAGTAAGGCTGTGAAACTCTCCATCCTTAGAGAAGATAAAAAATGTGACAGGATAAGGCCCTGAGCAGCCTGCTCTAGTTCTGACATTATTCTACTGCAGGAGTTGGAGCACAAACCTCCAACCAGAATCATTTGTGATTCCTTTCCAGCTGTTCTTCCAAAGGCAAGAAAATCTCCTTCAGGAACAAGGACACTCCCCGAAACAAAACGTGCTAAGGAAGGAGAATGGATACAGCAAAAAACAGAGATGTGCTGATAGAGTAAGAGTGCCTGCTGCCAATTGGATAGAGCAAATGGACATGGAGTGACTGCAAGAGGTAGTGAGGTGACAAAGAGATAGCTAAGCAGATCTGAAGCTCAGCAATTTAGACAAAGAGCGAGGTCCCCACTTCCTCCATCCTTACTTCTGTGCACTGCGCACTCTGAGGTCCTTACCGATGGGTAAATGAGCACAGCCTGACAACAGGTTGCTAGGAATGCCTTTGGGAGCTGTTTCACGGGCATTGATCACCTCGACTCTTCCTAGAAAAGAGGAGAAAATGCATAACAGTCTCTTCTAAAAGGCAGGTGAACATCACACAGCAAGTCAGCTCAGCAGACTGACCAGTGCCTGCCTAGAGAAAATAATGGTGCATAGACAAGGCCAGCATCTGTATCCCAGCATCTGGGATATGCTGCTTCACATCTGATGCATCTTCCTGCATTTCCACTGCAGGTGGGAAGTGTCAGAGACAAAACCTGAGTCTCATGCTACTTGATAGGTCATTTTCCAAGTGATGTTAAGGCAAGGTCACATTTGTATCACGTCTGCAACACTTATGTGTCAAGAAACTTGAAAAGAAAAAAGGAACAGTCACACACTTGTATCTCAGGTGTAGCCTAATTATTTCTCCTCCTTATCTGCCTTCTGTCTGTCTTTTCCCACTGCAGGCCACAGAGCTGTCTGTGCTGCAGGTGCTACTGTACCACAGATGAGAGCCATGCATGGCCACCTGGGGCTCTGCACAGCAGGATAATCTGGGTAGCAGAAGAGAAGGGTTGTTGGGAAAGTGGCTCTGCCAAAAGAGGGAAAAAATATACGTGCCTTGCCAAATTATGCTATTGCTTAAGAAACAACTGAGAATTTCCAGACTTGCAACTCCATGATACTACTTGGAAGGGTTTTTAAAACTATGATATTGTTATTTTGTCCGTCAGCATCTATAAGCTCTGGGGGGTTTTGGTAGCCAAGGCAGTTTAAAAAACATTAAAACATAAAAGCAAGAACACATTAATGCAAGAGATTAAACCAGGCAGAGAAGTACTTCCCAGCAGGCCCTGAAAATTGCTAGATTCAGATTTCTGAACAGAAGATGCATTTCCTGGAGCAGGAGATTTCAGCACCACTCTGGGGAGTCTGACCCCCCACCAGTGATAGCATGAGATGCTCCCCATGGCAGCAGGTTCTGCCTGAGCTGCTGCTGCTGCAGGACAAACCCATTAAGTCTTACCCCAAGGGCTCCACCAAATCAGTGACAGCCCTGGGCTGCTACCCTCATTGCCAGCACACACACCTTGCTCCACTCCCAGCTGCTGCCATGGCAGTGCTCCCTCCAAGTGGCAGCTCGGACAGGACCACTCAAATCTTGTTGTACCAGTCAGATATATGACTTTGAAATATCATTTGGGATCACTTTACTGGCCAAGGAAAGGTGCAGTCAGTTCATTTTACATTCAAAGCTCCTTCCCTGTCACCACACATTCAGTCTGCAAACAACTGCACTCTTCAGTCCTGCTCTGCACACTAAAAGCTTTCAGGACAACTCCTGCAATTAATGCTTTGGATTAAGAGCAAAAGTACATTTTGTGTGTTTTTGTATACTGCTTTTATATAAAAGAATTTATTCTGAGAGAGTGTGAAAGAATTTGATCATGGAAAGTGCAGGGCTGGCCCATACTTGTGCTTGCATTATAGATGGTAAATACGACTCCACCACCCAGGCCTGAACTCTGAGGGTTCATCACTGATGTGCAGATCAAACCAGCGATGGCAGCATCCACAGCTGAGCCTCCTCTTTTCAGGATGTCCCTGGAGTGCAAAGGGAAGAAAAAAAAGATAATGTTAAAACCCAGGGATGATGGAATGGAGGAGTCCTGTGAAAAATCACAGAATCATTGAGGTTGGACAAGACCTCTAAGGTCTTCTAGTCCAGCCATCCACCTACCACCAATACTGCCCACCAAACCATGTTCTTTAGTACCGCTTCTACACTTGAACACTTCCAGGAACAGTGACTCAAAAACCTCCACGTGCAGCCCATTCCAGAACCTGATTACTCTTTTCAAGAAGATTTTCCTAACATCCAACCTGAATCTCCCCTGGCACAATTCGAGGCAATTCCCTCTCATGGTGTCTTTTATTCAGGAGAGACTGACCCCCACCTTGCTACAACCTCCTTTCAGGGAATTGTAAAGGGCTATAAGACCTACCCTGAGCAGTGCTGGTCTTCCTCTAGGCAAGGGGTCACGAGGCAAAGGGAACTGCAGCTGCTCACAAATACTCTTGACAAAAAAGGATGGGAAGGAGCTGCCAGAAATGCAGGAGGATGCGCACTACAGAGGGGAGCGCGTTTACATGCTGGGAACCAAACAAACGATTCCTGACTCCCCACCTGCCATTCCCATTAAGTCAACGGGCCAGAGACACTGAAGCAGAAATAATGGGTCCCCATGAAGCAAACTCCTGAGACTCACTGCCTCAATTAGCACAAAATTCAAACCTTACTTCACTGTTTATGCAACATGCCTTCCTGGGCTTCTGTAACATAAAAATACCCCCACCATCCTCAAATAAAGGAAAAAAAAAAAAATACAAGAAAAAACTCACATCACACAAGTAGAACAAAAATAAACAAACCACCACAAAATGACTGCTTCTACCAAGGTACAGCCACACCAAATATCACAAGGGCATTAAGGCAGACTCATGCTGTTGATAGAAGAAAATTTCTGCTGGAGAAACGTGTCTCAACAAACCATTCTTCAAGCACAGCCATAACAAAATCTCCTTTCAGGGGGAATGTGATGCTGGTGAAGAGGGATTTCCTCATGCAGCCTGCCAGTAGCCAGCCCTGCTATTTGCTAAGGTTTCCCAGTGCTCAGCTTGGGTTATTGCTTGGAAAAGGCAAAGTCAGAACGATAAGTGGAAGAACAGTTCATTGACTGGAGTGTAACTGCTCCCACAGGCTGCTGCAGGAACACGAAGCACAGAGAGGGACTGCTGTTTATTTTACATCCATTGTTGTTGTTGGGACCTGTTGGGGCTGGGAACAGGATGCTACCCACAGATCCACTGATAGTGGCTTTTCTTTGTTTGAGTGACCTTGGACCAGCTGCCTGCAAGGAAATGGTCTGTGGACAACTGGGAAGTAATGAAACTGCAGGGAACCACGGGGCTTTTTGTTTGCAGCCCTGCACAGCTTTCAGCCTCCTAGCAGCAGGCTGCTCCCTGAATGCTGCCCTGAAATCAGTGACTGAGGCTCAGGGTTATGCCTGCAGAAGACCTGGAAGCATATTAGAAAGCTGGAAAGGAGTGGAGAGAAGGACCACAACAATGACCTGGGACAGTGGTCCTCTGAGCCCACCTACAAAGCCTAGTGCCAGGGAGAAATAAAGTCCTGAGATAAACTTAAGTGAAAAACAACTTTAAAGGCAATGCAGCGCGATCAGATGTTAGAGAGAAAAATCAGACACACAGCTGCCATTTTCCCAAAGTCTGAGAAGCATCCATAGGTACGAAGCGGTGGCACTCCTACACTGTCTGTCACCCAGAGGCCCTCCTGCCACCCCTCCCTGTCTCCAGAAACACCTGAGCTTGGAGGAGCCCTCCCTGGTGAGGATCCCCATCCGTTCTGTGTCATAGCTAGCTGCCTGCTCCAACAGGTGAGCAGTTCCTCCTCCAAAAGGTGAGGACACGTTTAACGTGGGCCTGTTTTCAGCTTCCAGATGGTGCTAAGATCATTTGGTGTTGCCAAATATTTGTTTGTGTGTGAAAACACCCTTTGCCTGCTGTTAATGCCCTGCCACATGTACAAGGCACGCAAACCTGAGGATTTCTAAGCAAGAGCTTATGCACGATCCCACCCCCCAACACTCCTAATTAAAAACAGACGGAATAACACAAGTTAGGATTTGGCTCTCACTAAGATCAGGGAGGAGAAAAGAGATCTGAGCAGGAAAGGTGCATCTGTCAGGGTAACAGGACCTCTCCTGGGAGCTGGGTTGTGACACAAAATCCCTATCAAGATCAAGGAACCGGTGGGAGGAGGATGTTTGTCAGCAAAGAGGACTCAGCAGCACTGCCCCAGGCAAATGAAGTGCTTGTTTATGAGCTCTGAATTACCCCATCCTGCTTTGTTACCTGACAGTTTTCAGATGGATCACACCCAAGACGCTGGCTTTGTGAGTGCCTCAGGAAGACAGGAAAGCCAGAGATAATCTCAATTGTTCTTGTGCCTTGTGTAGTGGGGCCCTAATTCCTGGCTGTGACTTCTTGGTGTTACCACAATACACAGCAAAAATAACAGCAGCAGCCAACACACGGACATCTTTTCACAGAAAAGCTAAGCATGTTTTGCTTTGTTCTTGGTCACTACCCAACATTAAAATCACTCTGTAATATAATCAAGACAACAGGAGAAAGAAAAGGTTTCCAGGTGTTCCAAAAGTGCTCTACATTTCTCTCTACTGTGTGGCAACTGTTTGTCACTGTCACCCCTGGCAGCAAACACCACATGTAAAGATATGCACGCAAACTTATTTCTTTCTTGCTCAAGGGAAGGGGGGCTTTCCAGGTACCTGCTGCCCTCCAGTGAGCCACCACAGAATGGACAGTAAAGCTTCCCACCCACCTCCTCAGTGCAACATCTGAGAACACATCAGATAGGATGGGTTACATGATGCTGAGCATGGTCCTTTACCGTTGTTTCTATGGGGAGCAGAGGTTAGAGAGGAGGAGAGCTGAGATTTCACCCCCAGATGAGGTGTTACATTGGTTCTTCAGAGCATAGCAGGAAGCACGTCCAGCCCTGGGTCTCCAACATACATACCTTGGGGAGCTCACCAACTACACTGATGTTGCTTACAGGCTCCGGGAAGGTGCACGTCCCTGACATCCCAGCACTCCTGGGTCCCATGACATGGGACAGAGAAGGAAAAAGAAGCCTTAGAGTCGAGCCTTGAGCTCAAGCTCAGAAGTCATGGATCCCAGTAAGGGTAAAACCAAATCCTGATCACAGTTACTAATGATTTCTTAGGAGCTGCTTTCTGTTTTTACTTCTGAGGTCTTATATGTGTCTCTATGACCAGAGCAGGGTCCAAGGCCCACAGCCACACTCTGCTACCTGCAAACTGGCTCCCAGTCTCAACAGCTTCCCACTCTCCCTCTAACCTATCTGAAAGACAAGAAAAAAAAGTGTCCTCTGATCCTTTTCTTGGTACATCATGCTCAGCTCCACATGCCTGACTCGCCTGCACTCAGCCAGATCTCTGCCACTTCCCTGGAAGTGATGTCTGAGGAATTCAGGGCCATTACACCTTTCTTGACCAGCCAGGCAGAAGGAGCACTCCCTGCTTTATTAGTTTGCCTTCCTTTATTTGGATCACTGCTACAAATAATTATAATGCAAAACAGTGGAGAAAAATGTAACCCTACAGGCAGTAGGTTCCTCTGGAGACAGCTTAGCACTACAGCTGGCAAGATTTGATAACAATATCCTTCCTGCCACTTAGTTTCAGATTCAGAGTTCTATCATTAACAGCATTTCCTTAAAGTCAGGAGCAGAAATATCATTTCCTTACAGAAGAGGACATAACAATCAGGTCTTGTTCCAGCAGCAGTGAAGGAGTGTTTCACCCACCCAGGAGGGTGAATAATGGCACTTCTTCACACCCTCCTTACAGCCAAGTCAAGCAGCACCGGACTGAAGTCTGCAGTTCTGCTCTGGACTAGGAGGAGCTGATGCCATTTTAAACACACTTGAAATGCTGGGTTTTTAATATTTTTTTTTTTCCCCCTCTTTAAGACCACCCATTACACAGGAGCTGTCTGACTAAGATTGATGAGGAGCAAAAGCAACATCTGTTTCTGTTAAAAAAAAAAATCACCAATTTTAGAACTACCGAAATCCAAGATGGGAAGACAAACCCTTTGGGATATAAAAATTTTCAGAAATGCTGCTGGGTCATCACTGAAGAGGGTTTTCACAGCAGATCTTCTGCTTAGAACAGCTTCCCAGGAAACAAACACATTTTTTGCTATTAAATTCTCAACCTCCCAGTGTCTTGTCCTCAGGGGGGTCTTTGTTCCAGAGGAAGCCAGTTCCCAGGGTTCATACTGCGCTGCACTGAGGATGTGAGATCTGAGGAAACTGCAGGGCCAGGTCAGCTCAGCTCACCACTGCAGCAAATCTCGCTGCTGAGAATGAGCCCTTCTCCTAAATTCCTCCCTGGCTTCATGCTGGCTCTTGTGTTGGTCATTTGGGAAACATAGAGGTGAGGAGCAGTGGCTAGCAGAGTTCGGACAGCACACAGGAAGGGCATATAACACTTTTTGCACTGGTGATGGAAAAATCCACCTCCACTGCTAGGAGGGAACAAGAGGTTCAGAGCTGGAGGTGAGCATTGGGTTGGGTACTGTTTGCTGCCAGGCAATCAGCTCCTGTCTTCTCATGCATTCCTGACATGAGGACAAATTAACTGAGGTGGACTTCAGTACCACATCCACATTCTAAAACCTGCTCTGTCTTCTCTTTTAGCCTCCCATCCCTCCTCACTGAAGTTCATTCAGGGGCAAGGTTTTGCCAGAGTTGGGCCCCTGACTGCCCCTGAGAGAACAGACACTCAGTTGCTCAATATTTACTTGCGGTCCCCAATTTCTAGCAGTAAAACCATCTGCAGCAAGACAGTCAACCTCATTCAGCACTGCAAATCGGGCGCCAATAGCTAAGAGCCAGTCTAGCACAGGACCTGCCAACAAGGATGATGATGCTGGAGGCTTGCCAAGGTTGCTAGCTTTCTGCAGGGAGCCAAAGAGTTGCATAAAAATTTCAGACAATTCAACCTCACACAACCCCAGAGTATACAAACACCATCTCCAGAGATGGGAAACTGAAGCCTGAAGATAACAGCTCAGTACAAGCTAAGAAAAAGTAGCAGATGGGAGTGATGGCTCTGTTCCCCCCTCTCTCCATTTTGTAAGAAGGAATTAGAGCTACGTGGTTCCCTTGCTGAGCCTTCCTTCACAGGTGAGCAATGACGGAATTCAGGCATCTTGAGATGTCCTCCCCAGCTCACCACCCCACTTATTAAAAGACACCACTGCACTTAGCACAAGAGGTTTGGTTCAGTTGCTCTCAGTAAGTTCATGTAAAAGCTCTGTTAGGGGAGCACAAAGATTCTGCTCCATCAGCCACTTAAACCATCGTGTAACACCTCAGAAATTTCATTACTGCTAATGAGAATTCACTGCATATTGGACAGGAAAATGGTTTGAGTTGTTAGTTTTCTGGTTTGTAAAGGAAATAAGACTTTTGATTAAACAATGAAGTTCACAAGGAGGTTAAAGACCAGGTGCTGCTTTCAACTTCAACCATTTCAGGCACTGAGGCCACTCTGCACTTGGAGGTTCTCTGAGCATCTCTTGCATGGGCGTCTGGGAGCCCAGGGGGATTTGCAGGATAAGACGGCTGGGGGCCAGCCCAGGCCCAGCAAACAGAGGGACTGCAGAGTCATGGGGGAGAGCAGGGACAAAGTGGCACTACTGAATCTCCCCGTGCACTTACTTTTGGGGACTGGTTGCCATTACTGCAGTCTCACCAGGCAGGCAGGCTGATAGGTTCGATCACATCACATTGTTTTCATTTGATTATATAACTTCGCCACGAAGCCTAATTAGTTTGTTTTTCCCATGGTGCTGTGGAAGTTGCTCCTTACATATGTTTCCACTAAAAGCATCAGCAAGAACGAGTTTGAGGAAAGTCGTTTTGCTTATTTTACTTACTTTTAAATTCCTCTAGAAAATTTTAAGTGTGCATTTCTAAAGCCAGTGGTGGTCTGTCTTCAGTTCTGCCAACACACTTCAATTGAGCAAAGCTGTCTGCCTCGAGGGGGGAAGAAATGTAAACTTGATAATTTTTATTTTATATACATCTATGTATTGTGTGTGTGAGAGAGAGAGAGAGAGAGAGAAGAATGCATTATCCATCTCTGGTAGATTAATTCTCTAGTGATTTTTTGGCAGTGACAGTAGAACTTAGCCTGTTCCATCCCTGAGCTGCAGGGGCCAAGCACAGGTTCCCCCAAAGGTCTGTCTGTCACAGTTTTGGGTCTTATAAAACAATACAGAAGTTATTGTGTTAGCACTTGGTGCTCCCCAGATACAGCTAGCAAGTGGAGAGGCCAGCAACGTCCTGCCTCAAACACAGAGGATGTGGATGAGGAGCGAGGTGACCAAGCTGCAAAGACAGGCTCAGGGCAGGAGAAAACCTGTAGGGTTGAGGAGTCTTTGAGCAGGGGGTAATGGATTGCATATAGCATTTGGTAGGATGAGAAGAGCAGCAGTAGTGACTGTACAGGCAGCAGGACAGAGAGATGGGGAAATGTGAACAAGCAGACATGATAGCAAAGGACCCAGCAGGGACTCAGGAATTGCAGTACAAACCCCAGCCCTTGCGCCAGTGGGAACCTCATCGTTCATTACACCTTTCTAACTCCTCAACTCTTTGCATCAGCCCCGGCCCAAAGAGACAGCATAAAAATTTGCAAATGTTTGCATAATTGCAGAAAAAGAGTGAAGACCTAAATACACTACTTAAAAACAACAACAACAACAAATTGATCACTTCTTTTCGTTTCCTTCCTCCTACATCTCATGACTTTGGGAGTTAATTATTTCTGAACAGAAGAAGTCAACAGCATTGTTGTAATCTCAAACCATTCAACTGGCTGGGCACCAGGAAAGGCACCAGGAAAGGCACCAGGAAAGGCACCAGGAA
>JAPSGF010000054.1:1622355-1639579 GCA_035772895.1 Perdix hodgsoniae
AAGGCACCAGGAAAGGCACCAGGAAAGGCACCAGGAAAGGCACCAGGGCTGTGCACAGAAAGATGCTTGGCTTTGCTGAAGCTGAAGTTAGGAGGCAAATGAAGTGGAAGCCTCACAAGCGGCAACAGCAGGACCTAATGACTAAGACTGCTCAGAGAAATTGGATTTCATTGCTACTGCTGTGACAAAATTCCTATGTGAGAATAAAGATCTCAGCCCAGGTTAAGCAAGAGGCCTAACCTGGGGCACAGCATAAAAAAATCTCACTTCTTGATGTGCACACAGCCACAGTGCACCTTCACCAGTTACTCACAAGTGCTATGTCAGTTTATCACTGCACAATCCACAACAAGAAGTGTAGTGCAATGACACCAACGCCTGCCTCACCCCTCCAGCCACAAGGCAGAGCACATTCACACATACTGCACATAGCTTGTAAAGGTTTAAATTCCATCCTTCCACTTTCATGCATACAAAGGTTTAAGAACTGAAGTAACAGGAACAGCAAGAGTTAAAGTTAAGAGTTAAAATACATGAGAAAGAAGTTGTTGTACAAACTAAAACCTGATGACCAGAACAGCTTGAGGATTTTCTTTACACCTACAGCATTCCTTCCAAGCAATGTAAGCATGCCTTCTATACTTATACCATCTTGGTTGAATTTCAGTTACATAGACACCTTGTTTTCCAATGCATTGTGCCTTTCCTGATAGCAGATATGCCTGCTGCATGCTTTGGTCCAGAAATGCACTCCCTAAAGGCTGGGCTGTCCATCCCTCCTTATCCCATCCACCTACTTGCCTTCCTCACCCCTGCTGAAGCCTGGCTGCAGCTCCCTGCTAACTCCTCTTCCTCTTTTCACGAGAAATTCCTAAGCCACTTATCCAACAGACTTACCACCACGAAGCAAGCAGCCGATTTCTTTTTTCCGCTGTTAAAAATAACATTACGTTCACATTCTATAAATATTTGCACCTTCCCAGAGGCCACTTCTGTGATACTAGGTAACCAAGATAAGCATCAGAGGAAGATCCTCATCAATCTTCTGAGCTGCTCTGCTGCCAACAAGGAGCACCCAAGGAACAGCACCTCTCCTCAGCCCAAGGAGCAGGGATGAGGCAGAAATCCAGCCACTGCGTGGACCTGTCCACCAACCCAAGCCCACGACACACAGCAGGACCTGAGAAACCAAGAGCTCTGTGCACCTACCGGCCGATGTCAGAGCAGGTCTCGGTGTCAGCAGCCACAGCACCGTGCAGGTACTGCTGAGGACCACACTTAGGTCGAGTCAGGGTGACCAGGAGCACAACCACAGCCGCCAGCACCCCGAGGGTCAGCAGCACCAGGCAGCAAATCCTTCCCGTCGTCATGTCTACTCCTGCACGGCCAGAGGTGCCTGGGAAGCTCTCAGTACTGCGGCTGCGGGGGAAGTGGAGGATCCCGCAGTGCTGGGAGGAAGGGAGGTCTCACTGAAGTGGGTTCTGCCTCCTGTGATCCACAATTACATTTTTTAAGATGAGACAAAGGTAACAGTGCACTTTCCCTTCTCTGCTCTCTGATGTGTGACACAGCTTTCACTTTCTTTCATAAACTAATTATCTGGCAGATCCTCCTTATATACCCTTATAGTCCTCCCTTTGGTTTTCTTGTTTTTTTTTTGGAGTCTCTGATGAAAACATTTAACGCATTCATTGCTGGAGCACTTCAAAGCTAAATCCCAACTTTTGTTTCAAGCACTTTCCCTGCCCTTCCCTTCTTACCACGTGCAGCCAACTACAAAGCAAAGACAGCCCATGTGTTGAATCACTGGGAAAATCACAGCACAACCCCGCATTACACACAGCATACTTTCCACAAAGCCACTCAAAGAAGTAAAAGCTAATCACTACAGAAACACAAAGCTGGAACTTCCATATTTACCTTATAGTTTACTCCACCTTTCTCAATGCCTTGCTTTAAATCTTGCCACTGCCCACACCGTACATCTGTAAAAGAGCACAACAAATAAATACATGTAATAAAGCAGCACGTTTCTGCAGCTCTACACAACTGAAGAGTTAAAAGCTCTGGGGTCCAGCTTGGATCACTCAGCAATCACAGCACCTGGGAAGCAAAGGGGCTCTTGAATAACTCAGAGCAGATTCCCAGCACAGCACTGATTAGCAGCACAGCTGGCCCCAGTTAGCTCTATTAGAGCTCTTGGTCACACAGTTCCTCTCACACTTAAAAAGTTAAAGCTTTATATCTGCCTGCTGCCTTTATCAAAGTTATTATCTGGGATTGTTTCCCAGCTAAATTTCAGGGGGGGATCAGTCTGGGCACACTTATTGATTGCTGTATTCCAGCCTATAGTTTTAACTTGCACCCACTAAACTGCACTTCGTAGCTGAGGAATGCTACTCCATGTATCATACCTCAATAAATAGATTTGATAGATAAGCACGTGTTTTTTTGTAGTTGTATCTTCCCATAAGGTCATGTGGTGGAAGTGAGGATACTCCAAGAGAAATGTATAGTGTTGTCCAAGATAAACTATGACCCCTGGGGAATCATTTCTTGGCCTCCGTGCCTCTATCTGCCTTAGTAATACCAGGTATATCTGCCAAGCCTCCCCAGCTCTAATGTGACTCTGCATTTCACCCCATTGCAAAACATCCCTGATCTCTTCAGATTTCTCAATCTCTCAATCTCTGTGTGACTTTCATATTCGTTTCTTTCTTTCCATGTTATTCCATAACAATCAACTACGGTGGGTTTAGGGAAAATCATTTCCTGTAAATAACTGGAAACCCTGGCCACCAAGAGACTCGAGTGGTTTTTGCCCGTTTGCTTTCATCAAATGCCATGGAGAAGTTAACTGCACTCTCCAGATTCCTTTGACAATTTGCTTTTCGACTCAGCAGGTCAAACACCTGGAAATATCCAATAACTGTTGTGCTGTCAAGGGGGAGTCCTGGAAGTGGCAAGAAAGAGAGCAGAGAGCATTAACCCCCAGACCACTTCTGGACATGCCAAGATGTGGTTGGGATCCATTGCAACAGATAATTCCCATAGGCAAACCCTTCACACACACAGGAATGAAGGCTGAGCCACTTTTCCTTTCTTGGTGCAGTCTTCAGTCTTGGTGTAGTTCTCAGCTTTGAGATATTACACTGCAAAGTCTGCACTGGCTATATCTAAATTATACTTTTAAATATGCATATTCTAGTATTTGCTTAATTGGAAATACAATTATTAACATAATTTATTAACTAATAAATAGGAACAGAATCTTTATGTTGTTCTTTATGCTCTTTGGGGTCCCATTACATCTTTTTCCAACTCTTCAACTGAGACTGAGCTTGAAACTTGTTTAACATCTGAAGTACAGGCATAACTAAGGTTAACACAAACACCTCAGTCAGCTTATAGACAGTAATAAATCACCGAGGGGTTCAGAACCTCACATTTTAAAGGCATCACTACAGAGCAGAGGAGTTGGGAAGAAGTTCCCTTGCAGGCAGCTTCCTGCAAATCAAGGAGCCACCTTCTGAGAGCACTGGGATCAGTTTGCTGAAGCAGGACCCATGGCAGTACAGGGGCAGCATCACAAAAACAAGGTTTACTGCCTTGTCTGCAGCAAAAGGGTAGGTTTGTGGCACGGGTTTTTCAAGCACTGGGTTTTCTCCGTGCCTCTTTTTCTTGAGCACAGTTTCCCACTGATTGAGGGAAAGACAAGAACACCACTGGACAGAAAGCCAGACATTTCTGCTCGGCAGAGAAAAGCTATTACACCAACCCTCAATTTATCACTCTTATTTCTTTATCTTTGATAAAAATAAACTAAAAGAACTCTAAGCACACAGCACACTCCAAGCATTCTCATGGTAGTGTCCTGACCATCCCTCTTTGCCTTTTGTCTTTGCACTTTTCAAATTGCATTGCAACATATTCCAGGGGATGCATTGTTCTGCTGGTGTTTGACCGCAGAGCAGTCAGTGTCTGCAGTCACTGTGATCTTACCGTAACAAATAAGAAGTGCATTTTATATTTCTCAATACTAAATTAAGTTTAAGTCCTTGGATAAGAATCTAGGAAAGCTTCCAAAAGCATGCAGCCAAAGCCAAATTGGATGCACTTCATACACTGTTTGTTTCCCCCTCCAATCATGCTACAATCCAGAAACATCCCTTATCTTTATATAATAACCAAATAACAAAACGAGGCAGCACTCTATGAATTTAATGACCTATCAAAGGATGCAGGCCACAAATGTTGGTGCTTGTGATGCACCAGGAAGGAAAACCCTATCCTTTGCAAATGGCTTTCTTTGCACACAAGCAAATTTTCTTTACTGATGGCCATGATTTGCTCCCATGAAAAAGGGATACTCAGAAATTGCAAATCCTGGTACCAAAGAACTTCTCATTCATGTACTTGTGACTAAAACTAAACCCATGATCTCCCCTAAATTCAGGAAAAATCAAACTCTGTTTCTTTTGTTATCAAAACAGTCTCTAGAATTACTCATGACTTATGTGTCAGCATTCAATGCTTCCTATGACAGAGCAGCCACACTCAAGATCAGAATAAAAGTGAAACCTGTCAATGCAGTACTTAACTCTTTAGTCTGCTTTGAAGCCAATCCAGTAGGAAATGTTTTCTTAAAGACTAACCTCATTCATAGAATTACTGCAGTAGCTGGAAATACTGGTGCTAGGAAACAAAAATGAGTCTTTTGTGCATCTAAGGACACCTGGTGTAAATGCTGTCCAAACTCTGTTTCGACTAAATTAAGCAAAAGTAGTATGGTAGTGACCACTGAGGATATATCTTTTTAAGAGATAAGTAAGTACTTTTAAGTAAGTATTAACTTACTTGAAAGCATTAAACTCACTGAAAGTGTTAAATAAAATGCATTTTATAATTAAATACACATCTGCCTGTGTATGACAACTTACACACCTGCCATTGTAAGCTTTACAAGACCTCAGCAAGACACAGTCTGTGATATTATTCCAGTTGAATTTTTCTATTATTAAACACAACAAAGCATTGCTGAAGTTGAAAAGAATTACTGTTGTGTTATAATGAAGTCAGTAAACAGAGAATATGGCTCAAACCCACATGCCCTTTGGGAAAACATCCCTTTGTAGGGCTGTTTTAGATGCTATACACTACATACCTGATGGTCACTGACTGACAGCCCCGTTCAATCCTGAGACAGTACGTGAGTATAAATAACAAACATCTGCTCTGCCAGTGCTTGCAACAAATGAAGAGCTTCCAAGCCAAAAGATCTCTGGCAAGCCAGTGCTCCTGGGTGCTCACTGGGATCCCAGGCTGCAAAAGCCCATGTCTAATGCTGGGATTCCCAAGCGAAAACCAGCCTTTGGCATGCTGCACTGCTGTGCTGGAGTGGATCTGTGCTGCTGGGGGAGGCAGCTCAGCTACTCAAAGAAACCTCACTTTTTGCAGCTCAGGCAAGGCCTGCCAGATTCGCCTGGGTTAGAGAACTGGCTAGAAAGTAAGAATCACAGTTTGAAGCATTTATAGTTTGGAATTCATTTACATTTCGGAGTTAACTAAAAAAATTCCCAACTCACTCAGTAATCTGCCTCTGTTTGGTTTTCTAATGAATAAGACGCTTGCCAAGACAGCAGAGCTAAGAGTCAGACTTAAAATCCAATGTATTTGTTTAAAACTCATGTCAGACACCAAGCTGTACAGGAGCTTCCAAGCCAGGTTCTCAGCTGGGTAAAAGTCAGAGGATTGCACTGATATCAGCAGAGCTCATCTGCTCCATAGTGGCTGAGGTCCCAAGGTTTTGCTTGTTCTCAGCAAGGTAGGAATACGGGAGAAAATTATCTGAAAGCAGAGAACAGTAAATTTTCTCTTCCCTTCTTCTCTCCTCTCTGTTTCTGCCATCATATTTTACAGAACCTTAGCAAGTTATTTATGTTCTTTAGAAGACCTCACTTGACACTGATGGGAAGCACTCCCACTAATCTCAACAGAGACTGACCTACGGCCTCACAGCCTGCCCCAGCCATTTGTCCACGAGACTTTTGCTCTCTTTTGGCCATTGCGTAGAGCAGGAAGTTCAAAGAGAGCGTAACTCACTCCTCTGGCTGTCCTGACCTCAGCACTGCTGAGCTGGAAGTGGAGGAGCTTACAAGGCAGAAAAGCACATTCAAGTGCTCCAAGCAATGGTTAGAGCAAGAGCTGCATACAGCTTCATCACATCCAGGCAGGTGAGGCTGGAAGACGCGTGAGCTTTGTGCTGGGCTGGGTGTTGGTGGCTGAGAGCAGGGCAGGAAGAAAGGAGCTGCTGTGCTCAGTGGAGCTAAGCCCTGCTCAGGCCTCCCAGCGACAGCCCAGGACCTCAGGGAGGGAATGGAGATGTGAAAAGCAGCACATAAATGGTGGCAAAACCCACAGGTTTGCCTGCTTTTCCTTTCCCAAGCCTTCCTAGCCCATGTCACTCTGGTTCCTAACTCCAGCTCCTGCTTCCTGCAGCCAGCTGCCACCATGCAGGAGATATTTGGCAAAACCTCCACGAGGTGCATACACCAAGCCCCAAGCAGCTGCCATGCTGCAGCATCCCTAGGCTGTGCAGGCAGCTGGTGCAACTTGGTTTTGCTTCGCCTCTCTTAAAGAATTTTATTCGAGCTAACAGTGTATAGAAACAGCGGGGACTGTTGTCTTAAGAAGCCATTTGAAAACACACTCATGCTCTCAGAAAGAGGAGGAAGGAGGGAAAAAATGTATGCGTGTGTATATTTAAATCCCCTTACTGAGAACTGAAAAGAAAGAAAGAAAAAAAATACAAGGAGCAGGCTTTTCTGAGATTCCCAGGTAAATGGCAGAGCTGTGCTGAGTACAGCAAGTCTTTCCAAGTGTTTCATCACACTGAAATCCATGAGTAAGGAATGAAGATCAGAACTAGCATCTGGATTTCATCTCCAAAATGAGCAAGAGTGCTCAGTCAGTGGACAAACAAAAGGAGCCAAACAGATCCCGTTTTCCTCTGGAGATGGCAGGCTCCTTCTCTCCTATTCCTGCAGCTGTTTCCGAGCAATAAGAGCATACACACAGTGTCCCTGTTGGAGTTTCACACCAAATCCTACATCCTACGTGAAACCAGCGCATCCACCTCTCCAGCTAAGTACAGCAGTGCTTGGGCTGCTTTTCATTCATGCATTTACGTGAACAGTTCTGTCCAAACCCAGCTTGCTTTGCACCCTCTTACCCGGCACCCACTCACACTGCAAAACAAGGGAACAGCTGAGCTGCTTTCCACCCCACCTGTGGGTCTGGTATCCCTCCTAAACAAAAGCTAACTCTTGTTTAAATCCTTCCTAAAACAATTCCAGTTGCTAACTCTGAAAATACGATCACCTTTTCAGTGCTGGGTGCTGCTCTAGTGAAAGCAAAACTCTGCCCCTCTGGGAAGCTGCACACCGGGATCTCAGCAAGGGAAGGTGAGTACAGCAGGATCCCAGCTGCCTTCATGATCTTGTGTACTTCACAAGCAGAGCAAAAGAAAGACAGAGAGAAAGCATTTGTGCCATGTTCTGGCACAAAGTAAGAGGGTTATTGCTGACTGTACAGCTGACAGTGCAACTACTTTTCCATAGATGCGGGGATTGCTTCCCAGTGACTTCTTTTCCTTGTGCAAGAACACAACAAAGTGCTTTCTTCACCAGAAAATGGAGGGGCAGCATGCAGGGTGGGAGAAATTCAGCCTTCTGGGGTTTGTTCTCTGTCCCTTCTTCTTTGGTCCTGCTCATCTTTCACTGATGTTTTACTTTGGAAATTCCCCAGCATTCAAATTCTTTCAAGAAATGGTGTTTCCAGGCTCTTGCACAATTCCCTTTGGAGTTGCTGTATTTACCCTTAGCCACTTTCCCACACACACTGATCAACGTGAATGGCTCTTTTCCTCCTTCAGAATTTTACACCCTTCCCTCGTGGGACACACTGTTATCGCAGTCCCAAAACTTACACAGCTGGAACACAGAAATTGCAAAAATTCAACTGTTGCTCATGAATAAGAATGAGCAACAGCAACGGAACACCGCCCTGCTTTCCCACATTCAGAACTGGAATATTAATTCATCTTTGTTGAGGTTAAGTATGTACCATAAAAATATCAGAACAGAGCTGGATGATCAATACATATTGTTATTTCAATAGAGATTAAGGTGTTTTGTGCATGTCCTTCTCTTCTACGTTCTGTGCTGTTGAGTGCTGTACAGGATGCCACACTCCACACTACAGGATTGCCAAGACACTGCTGGAAGGTGCCCCAAATCCCCTGAGCTGGCAGCTACCTGTTGAGTATTCTTCCAGAGACGCCAACAGCCTAAAAAGGTGTTAAATATAGATGGAAAAAGCAAAGGTACGGAGAACAGAAGTATTTACAACAGCTAAGTAATATGGTTCATGATCTGCTATGTCCTGCAAATGCTGAGAGAGCTCCTGGGAGGTGTGACAGCGCAATGGCAAGCATTAGAAAACACAGCCCTGAGCAAGGCTTCTGCTGGGCAAGGAAATTGAGGATAACAACAGTGCTAAAGTCCTTTTCCAAATCATATGGTAGTAACTGTATCAGCACAGAACTTTTTATTTCTTTGATTCTATTTAGTTCTGCTTTATTCACCACGAGCTTCATCTAGGCTCCAGCCCAGAGATAACAACGCATGGACTTCCATGGAAGTCGTGAAAAGAAAGTTAGTGGCATGATGGAGTAACCCAGGAAAATCTTAAGATGTTATTTTTTGCATCAAAAGCAGAGCCACTGGTCGCACTATCAAAGGGCAGATGGAAGCAGCAGCTTCTCATAAAACGTAGATCAGCCTGCAGTGGTGCACCAAGGTCATTGTAGAAATGGCCAATAACGCACACACGCACCACACACCTGGCTTGTGTCTGCTACAGATTAAAGGACTTTCAGCAGGGAGTCCTATTTTAATTATGATTAAACTAATCTGAAAGCTTTAGGAACACAGAAAGAGGATCTCATTGTGGGCATCTCCAGGGCTTCGCGCTAGCAGCCAGAATTGCTGCTTTTGAAACAAAATGCCAGTGGACTTTGGTACCTCAGCCTCAAAGATGGACCCTGTCTGGAAATCAAGAAACAAAAACCCAACTCCAGGTGCCACAGCCTGGTGCTAACTGGTTTCCTTTCTGACCTTCTCCTAGCAGTTTCACAGCCCTTTCATTTCTGATGCATGGTTCAGGCAGAGCATTTTGGACACCACACTGGGCTAAGAGTTGCTCTCCATCCAGGCAGCACTCATACTTTGACAGAAACCTGCTGCTCATTTGCTCCCTTTTACAAGACTCCTGTCTTGATCCCGATCCCTTAAGCCTCAGTGGGGAGTCCCACACGAGGACCTGGAATAAAGGCTTTGGGAATGTGCTCTAAAAGAACAAGCGAAGAGAAACAAACCCTTTGAAAGGGCTGCCTGTCTTGTGACAGACCCCTTAACCAACCCAGCCAGCTCTTAGGGGCCCCTTCTGAAAAACAAGACGAAGCACAGCCACAGCCCAGTGGGAGTCCTGGAACATGAACTGAAAGGAGTTTTACAATAAGAAAGAAAAAGGGAGATTTGAATAACTGCCTACTGCTATCAACAAAAATAGGCTTTATCTGTTCAGCCATAACCCTGTGCTTATTGTCAACGTTTGGCTTTTGCCTTGTGGGCACCTTGGCCAGTTAGGTGGAATTTCCTGATAAATAAATACACGTCTGCTGTTGCAATAGTTGGGCATAAACACAGAACCATTCCCAAATTACAGCTCAAAAAGCTACATTTATCAGGACCCACTATAAACCAATTTCCTGCCCCAGTTCCATTTGTGCTGGCACTTGCATTAAAGGCGTTAACAACCAACAGTCACAACAGAAGCAGCAAGCATCTAGCTACTGCGCTGGAAGCACACTACCAGATGGACATCATTCCCAACAGATTACATGACAGAGAATAATATTTAGGTCAGACTATCATTAGGAGCTACTACCCATAACAGCCAGCTATCACATGGAATGGAAGACTGTACTTGATGTGAAGTCCAAATAGCTTCATTGGTGGTTCTTCAGCAGCAAAGCAAGAATTAATGGTGTCTACTTGCTGCAGTTTGACTCCCAGAGGATAAGTACCTATATCTTCTAAATCAAAGTAGCATCCTTGATAATGAGGTCAGAAGTTGGAACCAGAGCTCGCTTTTCTCCTTACTTCATGCTGATGTTTATTCATTTGCAAAAGCAAATTCCCATCCTCTGGGTATTCCTCCTGTAGAGAATTGAGCTGATTTTTACCTGGGGTGGTAATTTGGTATCTAATCATCCTTAAAGTATCGTAATATTAAAGCAACATAGAAGGAATGGAAGTATTTAAAAGATGATTAGTAACCTTATGAATTTCTTCATGGTTGACTTAATTCATCTGCAGCCAGAGTGCAGTCAGAGCAAAGGGATTCTTGCCAAGGGGCTGCTTTTTCAAGACACTGCCAGGAACTCCCTAAGGAGACACACATAGAACCACAGCTTTACAAACACTTAAGAATTAGCACCTCAGCAGCACTGCATCCTGTGTAAACAGACTGCAACATTAACACAAACTGACATAAAAAAAGAGTAATCTCTTCTGTATTACTTGGTGTTTAGTCATTTGCCTTTACTAGAATTAACAGGAACCAAATTCAACTACTCTACAAATGGCACAGAATGATGTAGAACTGCTAGCAAGAGGCAAGGACTCACACAGCTACAGCTTGCCAAAAGTAGTGAAGCAACGTGAATGCCTAAAGGTTAAGCTAACAAGGACGGGACATAAAGAAACTGGGATCACTCAGCATGAGAAATATGAGGAATGAATACAAATGTCTGAAAAGCAGAGCACATTTCTGGGAAACAGAGGAGAGTTTAAGAACAGAAAACAAAAGAGACACAGGCTTGACAATGATGTTCATAAGTTCTTTATGAAACTGTGAACCTTATGCTCTCCCTGGACCTCTATGCAATTCTGAATGCAGTTTGATAACAGGGCCCTTAATAAGGACACAGTGAACTCAATTTCTGTTTACGTAGGAGAGTAGCTCTAAGAAAAATGAGTGGGTGCTGCAGTGGTATTATTGTAACCTTGGTTGTGCTAGGGTAAAACAGCTATGGTATGTTCTTTTTGCTCTCTGGGGCTGACATCTCTAATTCACGTGGATTGCAATGGCAGGCTGTGTTATGAGAAACATCTATGCATGAGCCATCCGTGCCTCAACTCATGTAGAAACTAATACACCAATTAATTGGCTAGCAGATGAGAACAGGTGCACAAGCGGGCTAAGGGATCTTCCCCAGGCTTTTGCTTACCTGTTTGAAAAGAACAATAGTCAAGAGGAGCTCTAAGGTGACATCTGAGTGCCACAGCAATTTCCCACACAGCAGTGTTCAGTGTTTTTCCTCGCTACAACCTCGTGAAAGAAGGAAAGCCCTATAACCTCATTAGAGAAAGGGGAAAATGAGGCTTGGAAAGGCTAAATGGCTAGTGGTAACCCAGCTCAACTGCCTGCTGTGAGACTCCTTACCTACTTAATTTAGGCACATACGAGTTGTTCACTTGCTGACATGCCCTTGGAGATGCCAGACAAGGAGCAAAGCATAAGGCAGTAAGAGAATACTCATTAAGAAAGCATTTTTCTTCCAGAACAACATCTATGCATACTGAGGCTATGTTTTGCAGGATTTGGTTCAACATCACTTGCTGATGGGAAGTCAAGAATAATTCTTTTCTCCTTTTGCTCCCAAGCATGGCCTGTGCTTTTCTATTATTCCTGTGCTCCTATCTCAAACCTGCAAGCTTTTCCTGCATCTCATTTCCTGTCCCACGCCCTGATGAGGCCAAGCAGCTGTGTGGTACTTCACTGCCTATCAGCATTAAACCACAACAGTCCTTTCAACACTCAGCATGGATGGGAGGCTTCTGTGGGAGAATACTTGGCTCCCTTGGTCTTTATCTTAGAAGGTCCATCGGCAAATGGTTTTGAAAACAATCACCTCTCGGCATAGAGGCCAAGCGGAGCTCTTCCCTTGCTTTTAGTATACTCAGAGCCCTGTCCAGCATTCACAGGAGTTTCCTAAATGAATCTTAAGAAACAATTTCTTTCTATCTCAAAGGATCATCCTTAATTGCTCGTTTTCTGTGTGTGGGGTGTTTTCCTTTTTTTTTTTTTTTTTTTGAGGTCCTGTAACAGATCCTCCTTCACAACCTCTGTGCAGTTTCCCATTTGTGCATACTTCATCTTGCTTGTCAGGCTGAAACACCCAATTTCCAAGGCTTTCAACTGTCATCTCCTGGTCACTCACCCCAGCAAATTTATGTTGATTTCCTCTCATCTTGGCAGGCAGGAACTAAAAATTCTAAAAGCAAATGCTTTAAATGAGTAAATGACTGCAGAATCAGAAAGGATACAGATGAAAGACTGTTGGCAGACAGCTGTTAGTGGGAGAGAGACATTCTGTTTCTCAAACAGTGCTTGAGGGGAAGAGATTATTAAAGGTATTATTAAATAGATTCACTGCTCTTTGAGAACAGTACTATCTGCTTTTAAATGGAAGGATAAAAATAATGGATAAAAATACGTATCAGCCACAAAACCCATGAGCTTACTCCA
Source organism: Perdix hodgsoniae (assembly GCA_035772895.1). Taxonomy (NCBI): domain Eukaryota; kingdom Metazoa; phylum Chordata; class Aves; order Galliformes; family Phasianidae; genus Perdix; species Perdix hodgsoniae. Next base: position 1,635,010 of record JAPSGF010000054.1, read on the forward strand.
TCCATACGACAACTCTGGACTCTCTCCCTCCCTAAGGCAATTATTTACTCCATACCATATTTTATTAAGTAGCATAGAGCTCCATTTACTTGTTAAATGATTTTGTGTGTGTGTGTGTGTGTATGTACTGGGGCTACAAAAGTGCCTGGATGCTGACCTAATCCAAGGACATCTCGCCATGGTGATGGCTATGTAGGATCCTTGGGGAAACTGCCTGTCAGACACACTGGAGCCATCACCCCTCCTTTCCCATGGCTGCCATCTGGGGAAGTGGGGGCACCCAGTGGTGTGATGGAAATGCAGCCAAAGGCAGCCCTGAGTATAGCACTGCAAATCAGAGAAGAAAAACTGACATTGTGTTCAATGGCATTCTGCAGGAAAATGGTGAACCGGGAAATAGAAATGTCAGTTTGGCAAAATATAAATAGCAAGGAGAGCTCTAACAGCATGCTTGAAGTCAATGCTGGGCAACTTGTGCCTATCTTACTGCACAAAGGCCTTGCTTTAGACATATGGGGAACATCTAGAAACAAACAAAGCCGCATATTTCATCTTGAAGCATCGTTTCCTTCAAAATCAACAGGAAAAGAAATGGAACAAAGTGTTCTTTCCTCCAGCCTAAACTCATTACATTAAAAATCAGAATTTAGATCACTTGTCAACTAGACTGGAAAATGGTATTTGAAAAAAAAATTGTTACTTTTCATATCCCAAACCTTAGCCCTCAACCCCTACATTAAGAAAACAAACTCAGTTTTAGTAGCAGTAATTCTCACTGTACTCAGGCTTGCTCAAACTCTGGATCCAACAGTTGTTTCAACTCCCTGCTTAATGCACCACACACTATACTGCCAAGAGTCAGATCTTATTGCAGGTTTTGAAAGGCCTGGGTTACTTATTCCTCAAGTATCCTTCTGGATATATCATGAATATCCTGGATATCATGAATCCTTCTGGATTCATATAATAATGGAATAAATCCAGTTTTCATTAACCAAAGTATATTCTAGCACTTCATATTGATAAGAAAATGTTCAGTCCTAAATTTGGAAACCTGAGAGTACCCATAAAAAGACACAAAATACACTCCATAGTAAATGAGAGGATTGCTAAGGTACCCTCAAGACCGTGGGAGGCAAGCTGGAGCTGGAGACTACTGACAGAATGCTGCCATGCAGTACCTGATGCAATCTCTGTTTGCAGAAATTAAGTACAAATGTAACAAATTTGCAGAAATCATTAGGAGAAATGAATGCATATAACAGCAATCAACTGATAAAGGGAAAAAAACAGTGTTTTTTCCTCTCCTTCATGTATACCATGTAAGTTACTTCAAAGATCCCTACAGAGCTGCTCTACCCTTCTTTCCACCAGCCCCTGGAGATGACACATTTCAGTAGGTACCCATTCTGATGCACTCCTGTCCCCTGCTTCTAGTCTCTCATACCAGAGAGTTTCTGCAAATTTTACTTTAAAAGACAAAGAAAATGCTCTCTGATGTGACAGAATAGCTACAGCATAAACAACAAGCCAGAGCAATGTTTCTAGGGAGCCTTCAATTTCTTCCTGACAGTGCCCTGTGATTCGTAGCACATACGTGCATGACAGCCTCATGTCACTAGCATGGCTTGCCATAAATTGAAGAGGAATCCCACATAGAAGGCCCTATCCTTTGAGAATTGTCAGTTTTCTGTAAGATCCTAACTAGAATATACGCACTTTTTTAGTCAGAGAGGGAAATTTAATATTGGATTTTTTTGTTCTACTTAAATAAATTAAAGGTATAATAGGTTACTCATAGACCTATATACTAAAAGCAGTCAGGTGTGGATATGCCACCCTGCAATGGTTAAATGCACACCGAGAGCCTGCTGTCACTTCATTCAGAAGTTAGACATAGTGCGTGGATTATTTTCTTTTTCTCCTCAGACAAGCAAAGGAAGCATCATCTTTATCCAACAAACTCTGACTTCAAGCCCTAGCAGGTCTGTGCATGTAAGGGAAGGGATGGTGTAATGTTGACATCTGCATGTGCTGAACAGGTTCAGACAGAAACGTTGCTTCAGCTGAACCAGAAACATTTCCACTGCTCTGAAAATGCCCCTTTTCTCTTCACCTAGAGGACTCCAGGCTTTGTTCCAGCTGAATTCTCATTATCTGGGAGTCTGGTTTTGCTCCCATCAGACCATGTTTTCTAATCGTTTCATCTATCCTTGACATACCCGACACCCAAACAACTCTCCAGCCAAGAGAACATTTTGACAGAGCTCCTTGCTGTTATGACATTCTAAACTGTCCTTACAGTAAGGGATGAAATCAATTTCATCCTGCACAAGCAACAAGGTTTGTCTCGTTAATCAGAAATTATGCTGTTTCTTTAAATTAGATTATTTCTACTTCACCAGTTTCTCTCAGATTTATTGATTAATGTAATTGAGTTAAATGTATGGGAATCTGTTCCCAGCTTGGACTTCTGGGTGCTGCACCTGAGTCAGACTTCAGCAGATCGCAGAGTGGGCAGATGCTCTCCTGCTTCTCCCATCACTAATCACTGACTTTATAAAAGCTCATACCTTTTCCTGCAAACTCTGCTTTACTTTGAAGTGCATTATCAAGTCATTTGTTTTTATGGCAGTCGTAAGAACTTGGCTACCTTGTTAAGCTTGAACAAATCTGGAATGCTGTCATGATTACACCCAGGTGACAAAATGGTGGTTTACTTGAGTGAGGTGTTGGCATGGCTGAAGTTAAGCATTTCAGCTGTGCGCTTCCTCACCCAATAGAAAACTCTAGCCAAGTGACTGAAAAAAAGACAGAGCAAGCACCAAAGCAGATAAGTGAATGCAAACCACTCTTTGAGAAAAGAGCACCAACTCCAGCAAAGTTTCTTTCAGGAAAAACATGCCATCAATATTGAAAAAAAAAGTCCTATTTACTGCTGTGGCTTAAAGACTGCTGTAATCTGGGAGAAAGAGAAAAAAGAAATCTAGGTAAATGGCAAAGCATCAGATGGCACAAAGCTTCTGGACCTCAGTCTCTCTGTCTGCAAAGTGAGAAAAAGAACTTACATAATCTGCAGATGTATGTTTGAAAACGCTGTACGTAAGGGTGACAACAGAACGATGCCACTGATTGCAGCGAGCTCAAGAACAGACCTGTAAATATAAATAGACCACCATTCCATGGTCCTCCTCAGCAGTTCCCACAGCTATTAAAATTATTCACTAAATGTCTCCCATTAAACTGTTTTATTCATTTAACTGGATGAGTGTTGTTATCATTCATATGAAGCACCTCCAGTGTTCAGTTATTCTCTCAATCGTTTATTTCTAATTGTTTTCCTTCTCTATCACCCACTGGAAAGACAACAGATCTGCCGTTTTCTTACCTTCTGGTAACCATAGCCATAACTTTCACAGCTGAACGCATTGCAGCAGCTTTGCCATCAAGTCACGAAGGCTTTTTCCCGAGCTAAAGCAGCTCTTTATCCCCACCTGGAGGAGGGTCCTTTCAAACAGGAATGTTCATTCACGGCCAGTAACCGTTTACAACCGCAAAAGCTCTTGTAAAACGCTGCCAGCATCCCACCTGGGCCACGCATTGCATCACAGCAAACACAGCTCCAACAGTTCTGATTAACTGCACCTTCGCACGTGTCAGGGTCTTCTGTCACGTTACCAGCTTGCTACATTCAAAATACTGGGCATTTAAAAGAAAATAACAACAACAATCATATGGAATATAAAACAAGAAATTAGCACATGAATCCCCTGGCTGAATTCCACCTGGGGCTGCCAGACAAGCTGTTGAATTCTCTTTTCTCTAGCCAAGGAACTGGATTGCTCTGCTACCGGCGAGCTGCTCGCTTCCCCTCCTTGTAGCCAGCAGGGGTTGTGAGACACAGAGCACGTTGGGATGCGAGCACACATCAACACCAACAAATATATTGAACATAAATGCTCCCAGGATCAAAATGTAAAGCAGTATGTTATTACTGCCCTACATTTTGATCCTAGGAGCATTTATGTAAGCACTGAATGATTTTATACTTGTGAATATAAGCTTATCAAACACAGTGGTAAAGTCACCTTGCAGGGTCAGAGCTAATCTTTCCACAAGATTTCCTCTATTCCAGCACAGTTTTTACACTTACTTTCCTCCCAGTTTTAATGACTGTGATGAAGCATAAGGCCACATCACCTTGTCTGACCTCATGCACAACCTAAACCAGGACATTTCAGTCAGCCACTCCTCCATCTTGCACATGAAATACAACCAAAACCACCACATAAATGTCTGTTTTAACCACACAACATTTCTGGACCAAACTTGTAAACCTTAGCAGAAATCTGAAGAGGATTATTTTCTATAGCTGCGTTTACTGGCATTAACTGCACAGCTGACTTCGTGCATCGTACAAATCATTATTATTTTCCAGGCCTTGGACTGGAATTCCCTCTCTAAGCACTGCCACACGTGCAGTTCTCTGGAGAAGGGAGGAAGGAAGGGAGGAAGGGAGGGAGGAAGGGAGGGAGGAAGGGAGGGAGGGAGGGAGGGAGGGAGGGAGGGA
>JAPSGF010000054.1:1639679-1736923 GCA_035772895.1 Perdix hodgsoniae
GAAGGAAGGAAGGAAGGAGGAAGGAAGGAAGGAAGGAAGGAAGGAAGGAAGGAAGGAAGGAAGGAAGGAATTTTTATTTATTTATTTGATTGTTTTTCAAATTCCACAAATTAATGCTTCGGTAATCGCAGTCTACTACCGGGAAGCGCGTCTCCATGGCAACAAGAATAGGGGAAGGGGAGGGTGGGCGCGCGTTTGCACGTGTGGCGCTGACGTCATCGCTGCGCGCCGGATGAACGATGACGCAAACGAAGCGCGACGGCTGAAGGGCGGCGGGAGGCCTGGCTAGGAAACATGGCCGGCCCGTACCTGCAGCAGCCCAGCTTTCTGCTGGTGCGTGGGGCGGGGCTGAAGGCTGGGCTGAGGTTATCGGCGCTGAGCCGCGATGCTTCGTGGCGAGCAGCGTAATGGGGGAGAGGCGGGGGGGGGTTTAGTGCCGTGGCTGCGATAAGCTTTGCTCTTCTCGGCACCGGGATCTGATTCTCGTGTAACTTGTAACAGGCCACGCTGAAGGCGGACTGCGTCAACAAACCGTTTGCTCAGAGGTGCCACGATCTGGAAACGGTGATAGAGGAGTTTCCTGCCAAGGTGAGTTGCTGCGGCCTTCCCAGGAGCTGCCCAGCACAGCACAGCCCCCGGGGCTCTCTGGGTTACAGTTGTCTTTGTTCCTATTGCTCTTTCCAAGAGTTAGAATTGTAGAGTCCTTAGAGTTAGAAGGGAGCTCTGAGGGCCATCAGTCCAACTCCCCTGCAATGAACAGGGGCACCACAGCTAGATCAGGTTGCCCAGGGCCTTATCCAGCCTTGCTGTGAAAGTCTCCAGAGATGGGGTTCAACCACAACACTAGGTAACATGTTCCTATGCCTCACCACCCTTACTGTAGAAAATTTTTTCCTTCTAGGGTTTCTCAGGTGAAACAGTGGGCATTTCCCAAGTGTTGAACGACCATTTTCAGTCACCGAAGGGCTGGTGCAGTTGACTGTGTTTCATTTATACCTTTCAAACTCATCTAGCTTTTACAATGGCGTGCTGCTGATTGGTGCTGTGGCAACTTCAGTTGGAACAGAAGACATACATTATTTTGAGCGGAAGCTGAATGATCAATAACCAGTAGTTATAAAGCAGTAATAACTAATCCTGTGCTGTCCTGCTGCTAATAGCTAGCAGAAAGTATCTTTGTGTATTCTGAAGCCTGCAATAGGGATTCTTTGATTAAGAAATTATAAATGCTCTATCTCTTGGTGTCTGTTCTCCTGTAAGGAACTACATGGCATTTTCCCATGGCTGGTGGAGAGCATTTTTGGCAGCTTGGATGGCATCATTGTGGGCTGGAATCTTCGCTGTTTGCAAGGAAGAACAAATCCTACTGAGTATTCCGTGGCTTTGGATTTCCTGGATCCCAGGTAGGTACAGCAGAAAATACTGTGAATAACCAGTATTTAACTTATCTACAATAGTGCCAACATATAATCACAGAGGTGAGTCAAAAGAGAGTGCTTACCACGTATTTTCTTTTCAATACTCATTTGTAGTGGTCCAATGATGAAGCTGGTTTACAAGCTCCAAGCAGAAGAGTACAGATATGATTTCCCAGTCTCCTATCTTCCAGTGAGTAATTGAAACATCTGTAAGAAGAAAAAGTAGATGTTGGAACTATTGGAACATTACACACACTTCATACATAAGGTTAAACCAAGGTCATGTTATAGCATACGTGTCTCATTAAATGGTTGCAGCGGAGCATTCCCAGCTATAAACATTGTAAGAGATGGTGGCTGTCAGCAGCTAGATGTTTGTTCTGCTAGACCAACAGTATTGCATTGTGATTTTTTGTGTCACCAGAGAAAGTGGTGCACTTCATTGTGGTTACCAGTAGTTCCAGAATGGAGGATAGTTTTCCATGCTCATCAGGGAGCAGTGCTTTCTCAGGCAGTGCTTTGAGCCCACGTGTCTGAAGGTCAGCTACTGTTTTGGATATGAAGTATAATAATTCACAACTGTACAAAAATGATTATCTGCTATGTTGTATCACTATATTTCTTCTATTCTTACCATGTGTTACCTGGATCCTAAGATGATCAGGGGACTGGAGCACCTCCCCTATGAGGACAGGCTGAGGGAGTTGGGCTTGTTCAGCCTGGAGAAGAGAAAGCTGCGGGGTGACCTCATTGCAGCCTTTCAATACCTGAAGGGAACCTACACCCAGGAGGGGTGTAAACTCTTCAAAAGGGCTGACAATAGCAGGACTAGGGGAAATGGATCCAAGTTGAAGGAGGGAAGATTTAGGTTGGATGTTAGGGGGAAGTTCTTTACAAGGAGAGTGGTTAGGCCCTGGAACAGCTGCCCAGGGAGGTTGTGGATGCCCCGTCCTTGGAGGTGTTCAAGGCCAGGTTGGACGGGGTCCTGGGCAACCTGATCTAAATGTGTATGTTTGGTGGCCCTGCCAGGCAGAGGGGCTGGAACTGTATGATCCTTGAGGTCCCTCCCAGCCCGGGTGATTCTGTGATCCTATTGATCTCAATATTACCATAGTTTTTAGGTAAAGGAGTCATTAATTATGTATTAATTGTTACTCCACAGCTCAGTTACCCTAACAAAGCTATCAGATAGACACCAGCATACTGCTGCTCCCACTCCAACTGGAAAAAGCCTTAGTGAATACATTTTTTTTTCCTTAAATTGAAATACTCATTTTCTGTGAAGAAGTTGGCAGTTACCTAAAGAGTGTGTGTTTGCACAAGTAATTACTGCAATGCAGAGAAACCCCACTGAGCTGAATTTTGATATGTTCCCAGAATGCTGGATTGCAGCAGAGTTTCAGAATCTGAAAACATTCACTGTAAGTAAGCTGACTATCCCAACTGATGTTCCATTACTCTCTCTTTCAGGGTCCTGTGAAAGCATCAATACAAGAGCAGGTCCTACCAGAATGTTCCTTATACCACAACAAAGTCCAGTTTACCTCATCTGGTGGTTTAGATTTGAATTTGGCTCTAAGTATCCTTTCAGCAGTTAGATATAACAGTCAGAATAAGCCAAAAGGCTTGTTAAATTTGCTGCTATTGCATTTGTTGGAAGCCATACATGCTGCACCTGTAAGGGTTTCAGTTTGAGACAAGCTTTGTCTCTATGTAGCAAAATGTGTTTACATTCCTCTAACTCACTGGTTTGTTCAGTCAATTGGAAAGCAAGAAGGCAAAGCTGAATTTGCTGTTAAGCTCTCTAGGAAATTAACTTGCCCATGACAAAATGGAAATGTAATGTCCAGTCATCATCCCCAGATATCTAATGGCTGTACCTGTTGTTTTTTCTATTATTTGTTCCTTGACTCTGTTATTCCAGACCCATTTGAATATTACATGTTTTATTTTGCAATTAGTTTGATTACACAGAAGGTAAGTCACAATTTTAAATAGTGTAAGTCCTTTGTAACAGTGCTTTAAGAGCTTTCTGAAGGGTTGTCCAAGTAAATTGACAGTTTTATCTATATTTCTAGAATTTCTTATTGCTTCAGTTCTTTAAGGAAATGATTGATAGATAGAATACCCATCTGGAATGTACCAGTAAGCAGTCTGTCCAATGGTATGTGAACATGGAGCAGGCAATGGATTCCAAATGAGTTTCCTACCAGTAACACCTTTCATACAGTCAGAATCACAGTGGTATACTGTGCTGTCTGGTTGTTTGGTTCCTCTTTCTGTTGCTGCCTGTACTACGGAGTACTGTGTTCCTCTCACAGTGATTACATTCACTGCAGCAGTTCCCAGACAACTAGTTATTCTACTTGCTGTTTGCCTGTTTCAGAACTCACCCATCACCCACCATATCAGCCCTTCCAACAGCGCTTATTTCATCTTGGTGGACACGTATCTGAAGTGTTTCCTGCCTACAGAAGGAAGTGTTCTTCCTCCACCTTCTTCAAACCCTGGGGGAGCCATCCCTTCTCCAACTCCCAGGTAATGACTGCAGTGCTGGAGGCAGATTGTGTGAGTACTGCTTGAAGACCATGGCTTGTTGGAAATAAATCTCTAACAGGAAGAGAACACCTCCACTCTTTATCACCTCTATGTATTTGTTACATAATTACAGAAATAAAATATATATTCACTTCAATGAAATCTCTGTGGTAAAAGTGAAAGTCTGAAAACAAGCTATACTTGGAACAGAAAAGGTAAGCAAGTGCAGCAAAACCTGTAATGAGATCACTGGATTTTGAGTGTTGTCAATATTAGCAGTTTTATGTTAATATAGAAAACAGAGCAGTGATAACTTCTGTAATTGCATTTTGAATACATTTCAAAAACATGAACAGAAAAGGGGAAAAAACCACAATAGGAGAATGTTATTTTTGTTTTTAAAGACAGCATTACTGAATATAACAAGGGCTGTGTCAAGCTGACTCAATGCAGTGTGAATAATAATGTGGTGCTGGATTTTTTTTTAATTTAAATCAAAATGACTTGTAATTACAGCAGCATTCAGAATTTTTAAAATGTGCTATCAACTCTGGAGTTTTCTTTCTTAAAGGCTGTTTTTCAGTTAAGAAACCAGCAATAAAAGCAATGATATATTTCTCGGTACTGAGGCTTAATGATTTCAGCATTTCTGTTCATCTTTGAAGGTCTCCAGCTGTGCCTTTCACTTCCTATGGCATGCATCACACCAGCTTGCTGAAACGGCACATTGCCCATCAGCCTTCTGTGAATGCTGACCCAGCTTCCCAGGAGATATGGAGATCAGAGACACTGCTTCAAGTAGGTTGGATGTAGAAAGGGGGAAAAAAAAACAACAGCATTTCCTGCTTCTGAGAATTTTTTTTTTCCAGGAGTTTCTAAATCTGATTATTTTCTATATATATATTTTTTAGATGTTACATCAACTCTGTGCCTTAAGCAAAGGTTAAATGCAGAAAACTTGCTCCTCTTCACCATTAGGGAAGGGAGAATCTGGATTTAACAGTTGTTCTGAAACAAGTTCTTATCACATTGCTGAATTGAATTACTAATGTTTATTTAGCAGGTGCCAACTGTACACCAACAGTCATTTATGTTGATTAGTAGATGATAACCTGAAACATCTCTGAAAATCTGCATGCCTATTTTCAAGTACAGCTTAGTTTCCAAAGAACCTACCATGGTCTTCATGATGTAGTTTGTGACTGACAAGTGCTGGATTATTTATTCCCCTCACTGAGAAAACGTTTGTTTTGCAGATCTTTGTTGAAATGTGGCTTCACCATTATTCCCTGGAAATGTATCAGAAAATGCAGTCCCCTCATGTCAAGGTAACAGATTGTATTTTGTTCATGTACATCATGTGATGTTTGATTTATCTTGGTGTAAATTTTCTGTAGAGAATTTTTTGGTATGCTGTTGTGAAGGAAACAAAATTTAATGAGTGTCTACATGAGTGTCAAAACTGCTACTCTCCAATTATGGAAAATATTCCAAGCGTGTCAGCCAGATCTGGCTTCATGAAAGAGGTAGTGGTTTGTTTTTTTTTAAAGAGGAATTTATGGGATGGTCACAACAATATCAAGAATCAAAGTATTAAATGACTAGAAAGATGCCACTGTAAAGCCAGGTTAAATTGCACTGGGGTGAAATAACTGCTAAAATAATCTAGAATTGATTTCCAGCAGTAATAGCAGTTCAGCATTACTGTTAACCATGAGAAATCAGAAAATTCTGTATCCACCTAATAGGATAAAGCCAAATTCAAAAGGGAAAGATCACTAAACTGTCTTTAAGTTATAGGTGTATAACGATTTGTATTCCAAAATAGATTTTTTCCAGCATAAAATGGTGTCAGAAGCTCTGTGTGGCTACAGAGTTCTTGCCCATTTAATGTGCTGCTTGAAGCAGTTTGTGGTGGCCTGTCCACTAAAATTATTGTATAAAAACTGAGTATGTAATAGGGAGGCTAAGATCAAAGGCACTATAAAAGGAACTAAGATCAAAGGCCACTATAAAGGAACTTTAAGGAGAATATGTTGATCTTCAGAACTGTTTCTGAGTTTAGTGGGACTTCTGTAGGAGGGGAGAAAAACATAAAAACTATTCAAGATTCATTCTTGTTTGATAGAGCAATGAGAACTGATTAATAGAAATTTTACTCCTTCACTTCACCAGGCTGTAAAAGAAACAAACATGTATGTTTTGCTGGGGAAGAGCTGCTGGGTTCTCTTTAATCTTAACACTGCAGTCAAACTTCAAGCTCTTATTAATATTGAAGCTTTTACAGTTAAGAACCCCAGAAGCATGGCTGTGCACCAGTGCTTTGCTCGTCTGTCTGTCTGTCAAGTCTTTGTACATCAAGTGCTGTGCTTAAGCCAGAAGTGATGACTGCTAAACTTCTCTCCTTTGCTCACCCTCTGTATTTCAGATGCTCTCTTAATTAGAGAGCAACAGTTTAGACAGTGACTGGTGGTAGATCAGTCCTAGGAGAAGCTTAAAGCTGTTGAAAAATCATCACTTTGTGCTCCTCTGTGAGGTGTATTAGGTTGCAATTTGAAGCCACTGCTGCCTGATAATACTTCTCTCCTTTTAGAGAAGCAATCACAGACGTGCAAAAGTAGTCTTTTTTAATGGCTGAAAAGGGGACAGGAATTTCTTATGATATCCAGAAATGGATGAAGGACCACTCTTGCAGGACTGAGAAGTTCCATTTGAGTTGGGGACGGGGCTGTTGAAAGTCAGTGTTGCTTAAACTAAGCTTTGTAGGCTGATTTCAGGAGAGTAGTCTGTTCAGTAGTTCCTCAAACGAGGAAGCAGAATACACAGAAATACAAGTTTTGTTTTAGTCTAAGAGTAAAAGGAGTTTGACTGGAAATCCAAGGTCACTCTAAACCTTACTTATAAAATGATGACTAGCTATGCAGATTCACTTGATGCCATTTATCCTTCTGTGTGTTTGGGAGGAGCAATTAGTGACTGGGTCCTTGTATCCTGAGACCTGTTTCACCACTAGTGACTTCAAATGGTTAAATATCTGTACTGGAGTATGGTGTGAGGTTCCACAGAACTTGCTCTTTCTTTGTCCAGCAGACAGACTTGTTTGCAATTGATGGGCCAAATCAAATCCCAGATACCCCATTTTTTACTGTGAAGTGCATCAAGGAATAATACATTTTTCTTAAAACTTATTACTCTCATGTCATTAGAAGTAGAAGAGAGGGAATGGGAATAAGTAATAAAGAATTGGAGAAGGTTCTTTCCTACTTTACTGTTTTGAATTTGTCCTGGCTCTGGTTCAGGTCTGCATTGTCACTCATTCTGCAGAGTTTCACTGCTCTCTCCATTAATTCAACCGTTTCCCTGTTCTTTTACATTCTCCATTCACTTTCTCCTCATATGTTCCAGAGCCCAAGCACGCAGCATTTCTTTTCCTATTCTCTCCTGCTGTAATCACAATGAACTGTTACTAAAAAGTTATTGATGCTTTATGTAACAATTCCTGACCTTGCAGTGCCAGGTGCCACAGACCCCAGCACTGCATGCAGAACCCTGTTAGATGACAGGTTTTTGCTATTGATGCTGCAGCAGATGATGTGCTCGAGATATTGAGGAACTTGCAGTAACAATTCTACCACTCCAAGAACACAAAACCAAAAGATACCAAACTGGCACTAGAGAAGATTAAGGACTGATCAGAGACAGCAAGAGGTGTGATCTCTCGCGGGGAGAGTTAGTTTAGATGCCTGACAGTAATAGTTGAGATCTATGTAGTGTACATTGTTTTATGTTCATTAATTTCATACATGTGTGTCACTGTTTGCCACAGTATCCTGTTCACCATCACACTGTCAAAAAAAAATTCATCCAAGAAGGGGAGCAGTAGAGGCTTGCAGGGATTTCAGTATTAAGAAAAGCTGCCTTTTGCATGAGCACATAACACTGTACATTAGGTCTCTTGCTGCCTGTGTGCGCGCTTGATGTTTCCCAAACAGTAAAAGCCATGTCCTCTTCTGAGGAAATTCACAAGATCTGCAAACCTCTCAGGTGGCCTTTAAGTAGAAAGGAGATGACTGAGGATTTGTCTGAACTGGGAACATATTGATCACATTAACACTCATGTGAAAAGCCAACCTTTTTCTTCTTCTTTCTCCTTGGGAGAGAGGAGAAAATACTGAGTTTCTTCCTAGTACACAAACCCTGCTTCTCTAGCCCTGCAGGAAAAAACAGTGAAGTTTTTCAACTAGTATCAAAGAGCATGAATAAAAACGAACATTTATTAACTACTGGGGGGAAAAAAAATAAAATACTACAAAGCCTTGTTGCTGTATTCAGATTCTGAAATGGGGAGTTTGAATCAGTTCTTCTTATGGACCTGATGCAGCTCCATGGTTTATTTGGGAAAAGCTCCTTATCCTGTACCACTGCTTGCTCTAAGGACAGAAAAAAGAAAAACAAACAGCCCACAGCCACAATTCTTTCACTCCTACTTGTATTTGCAAGTTAGTAAAGGCTATGATGAAAGGCTGTGGAATAATGCTACTGAATAGCAGAAAGAAGAGGATACTGTGGCTGCAGTTGTTACTGTGATATGTTGTTCCTGACTGTATTTGTGATGTTCATTTTTCCCCCACACCCTCCTTCCTTGGGTTCATTCTCACTTTTTTTTTCTCTTGCTCTCTTCTCTCCTTTTTCCCCCTCACCCCCTTCCTTTTTTGTTTCTGTTGTCTCAGCTGGAGGTTCTCCACTACCGACTCAGTATCTCCAGCAAACACCACGGTAGTCCTGCCCAATCCAGCTACCAGGCCCTCCACGCATACCAAGTATTACCATCTTTTCATTTTGTTTCCTTTTTAAAAATCTTGTTCCAGTTTACAATCTGCAAAGCGTGCTAGTGCTCGTAGAAAAAGGCACTGCATGGTTTAATAACTTGATTGAGTACAAACTATTGAGGTATAGTAAACTTCTAGTAAAAGCAGGTAGTGAGAGGTACCAGCAAAGGTCATGGAGAAACCAGTTAAAGTTTAGTGTGTATGAGGACTAATTGGGAACTCCATTCTTGTAATGCATTGTAGGAGGATATTTGTTATCAGCTGTGCTAACAACTTTTGACATCCAAACTGGCCTCAGTGATTACACACTTCTGCCTCTGAAAAACGAATAATTTAAGCAAACTTTGAATGGATGAGTAGATCAAAATTGGCATGGCTGTAATTCAAAATGAAAGTGGTTCATGCCTGTTTTTTTGGGAGGTTTTTGTTTTTTATTTTCAGCCAGTGAAACGCCATGGGATAGCTCTAATTTGCAGAGGCAGTGTGAACTTGGTTGTCCTGCTTTGCAAAGCGACATAAGTGGTAGACTTGCAGATTGTTCAGGAAATGTGCATGCAAGAACATTCCTGTTGGAACAGATTGCTGATTCCTCTTTCCTTACTTCAGCCCTTTATTCATTGGGTTTTCATTCTGGGAAAGGGGAGGGCTAAGCATATGCACTATAAAGCTCTTAACATGTTGCAAGGCTCTTTAGCACTACATGAAGTTTCCCTGCTCTTAAATTTGTTATTTTTGTATAAAGTACTGTGAAATCTCAAAATACTGCTTAAAAAGGAAAATAGGAAACACTGTTTGACTGCTACTGCAGCTGGGGGGGGCAACAGTTATGGAGAAAGACACCTTTAAAACAGTAATGTTCATTGTGTTGCTGATCTGGGCTAGAACAAAAATAACTCCTAAATGAAAAAACTATTGTGACCCAAAGCCATATACTGAAATGGTATTTCTGCAGGTTCCAGGAGTACTTTCAAGCAGAGCCTAGAATTTCTAGAAAATAACACCTATTGGCCTATAGCAGAATATTAAATGTTTCTGATTACTTCTGGCCATCTTTATCTAAACTCCTTAGGACTCCAGAAAGCACGCTCACATACTCAGGGCTGTCAAGAACACAAGCAAGACTTTCAATAGAATTGATAACAACAGGATGTGTGAGGTTCCTCTACTGGAACAGATTTCCCCGTAGCACATTAACAGATCTATCAAGCCTTGACTCTTTTCCTAGAGTCATCTATAAAGTGTGGTAAAACCCAAACAAAAAACTTGATGTGGTAGGAAATGTAAAAGAACACCTGTGTTACCTCAGGTATCACAGACAAAAGGATGTGGACACACATATATAATAGTTATATACATACATACGTAGCTATAGCAGTCAAGAAGCAGAGGCTTTCTGTATGAAATACCAGTTAGTCCTTGTAATGCTATAACAGGATGATAATAGCAGGGTGGCAAGGTCTTTGGCTACAGCGAGAGAACAAGCCCAAACACAGAGGCCATGGATACAGAAATGAAGGAAAAGAGCTGCTTACCTTTGGAAGGCCTCAAGTAGGTAGGGAGTCTGCAGCAAGAGATGCCCTCACCTCCACTGACAGTCTTTAAATGAAGGCTGCATCCTGGCTCCACCCCTTCTGGTTACTCAGGTACATTGCATGCACCTGAGCTCCCCTGCCCTGCCTTCCCACAGGTGCTCAATCACTGGTTCAGGCCATGACTTAGCATTTCCATTACAGTCCCTTAAATTTGTATTCAGAAATCTTACCTCAGCATGGCTTCATTATGACATTCTGGAAATATCTTGTAGCTACTAATACACTTTTCCAGCATCTTCCATTACACTTGCAGCTGTAACTTTAGTTTCATGTACACTCTGCTTGACTTTCTAGAAATATGAGAGCCGTGAGACTTAGAACACAAATGGTATCTTAAAATTCACCTTCAGTAGCGGATTGAGGTTAGTTCATTACTCCTAAAGCAGATTACAGTAGCAAAGGAGTTAACACTTTGTTTCCAGACTGTGCAGCAGCCCAGCTTTGGTGTTGGGCCTAGGAAAGCTAGTTCCTTTTTCACCACGTTCATCTCCCTGCTGTATCACACACTTGCTCATTTGTTAGCAGTGTCACTGTGGCTCACCATCACTCCTTGTGCTGCCTAGCTACTTCTACCTATAACAGTGCTAGAAGTAGCAGGATTGTGCAGGAACTTGAAGCAGTACATATTCTTAGCGTAACTCTTTCTAGCATCATTCTTTCTTATAAGACAGATGAGTACCAGCAGAGTAAGGAGAACTGCCAGCCAGGAGTGTAACAAAAGAGCTGTGCTATTCACAGCAGTGAACTTAAAACCATAATGAAAGGCTGAACACTTTTATTTCAGACACTGATAGGCTGAAATCTACACAGATTCTGTTCTGTTATGCACACCCATAGAGTGTGCTACCTTGAAATTCACTGCCTTAGAATACTGCAGGTGTTTTCTTACGATCATAGTGAACTAATGATGGCAGAAGCCTGATGCACTTTGTCCTGGGCAGCAAGTCTGTCAAAAGTTACCTGGCACCAAACTAGAGTGAAAAGCCTAAAAGAAAGAGAGCATTTCTGTTTCAATTTCTATTCTGAAAATGCCATTTTTCTGAGTTATCTCCTGGAGGGTTAGCATATAATGCTTACTCTCTTCCTGTCCTCTGCTTTAAATCTAGGAATCATTTAAACCCACTGAAGAGCACGTGCTGGTGGTAAGACTGCTTGTGAAACATCTGCATGCTTTCAGTAACAGCCTGAAACCAGAGCCTCTCTCCCCTTCAGCCCATTCGCACACAGCCAGCCCACTAGAAGAGTTTAAAAGGTAGGTAGATGCATGAGCAGTCTGTCTCTGGAACAAATAGTTTTTCTGCCTGCCAAACTCTGTTTTCAGTGAGATGTTGGAGTTGGTTTGATAGCTAAATTGAGAAGTGCACTACTCAAAGTCCTGGAGTATGTATGTTAAAGATTACGGATAGTATTTCTCGTTAGATAGGAAGTCAACTTCAGAATGCAGATGTCCTGCTGCTAAGCTAGTCCTGTTTTGCTACCAGTCAAAAAAAAAGAAAATGCTAACAGAGGATTCCAGCTAAGGTTAATGGAGAGTTTTACACATCAATTTCAGTTGAAATTAGATGGCTGGTAGCTTCAATTAAGGGGGAAAAAAAATTGGGTCAGTCTCAAAAAAAATACAGAAATTTGCCTTTCTGGAAGTGGATTGGGTTGTTTTTTTAAGACTTAATGCTGGTTTATATGTTTGACTGTGTCTGAATCCGTTTACAGGGTTGTGATTCCTCGGTTTGTCCAGCAGAAACTTTATATCTTTCTGCAGCACTGCTTTGGTCACTGGCCACTGGATGCCTCTTTTAGAGCGGTATGTACCTGCTTATCTGAGAATGCACTCTACAAAATTAGTGCTCAATTACTGCTTAGTACCATTCTCTTGGTTTTCAGAACAAAAAGCAGTGAAATTCTTTATATAACACATACATTTAATGTTAGGGAAAGAGTACCAGTTAGATGTATTAAAAAAAAGACTAATAGGTTTTGTGACGGTTGATGCTTTTTCTGACACTGATGCTTTTTTCTTAAAGTGGTGGTTGCTTGAAAAGAGTACTCACTCTTAAAACAGATACATTCTTGCAGGTATTAATTTCTTCATCATATCTAATACAGCATATCATAAGCAGAAGTAAAACAACATTTATGATAGCAAGATCCTGCAAATATTACGTTCTACAAGCAGGAAAAGTAATAGGTTGTAATTTAAAGTAATTAAGAGTTGAAAAATAAAGGATGTAACAGAGACAGGGTATTGCTTAATAAAGCTATAGTCAGCTGTATCACATTTTTTGAGGAAGACATAGAAGGCAAAATGTCAGCCAAAAAACTTGACAGAGCCCATGGCTTCTGTGCAAGTAAGACTTTACTGTTTTTTATGTGTGGTTTTTGCTTAGGTTCTTGAGATGTGGTTAAGTTACTTACAGCCATGGAGGTATGCTCCTGAAAAGCCACCTCAAACTGCAGAGCTCTTGCCTCGCAGCGTGTCAGAGAAATGGTAAGTAGGAAAGCAGCTGTGAGACTGAAACAGGTCTCAAGTTTATGCAATCTTGAGTACAGCACCAGGATTTCAGAGAAGTATTCCCTAGTGTAAATTAGCTTCCTGCACAAGATCAGAAATTATTTCTTACAGTACAACCTTTTGTTTTGAGAGTATTCTTTTGTCTCAGTGCAAACAGCTGATCTTTTCAGAGATAGTACAAAAATATTCCCTTAGTGAATTCCTAAATAATTATGTAAGTAGCTACACTCACAAATTCTGTACTCACTCCTTACAGGGCTACCTTCATTCAAGAAAACCTACTTATGTACACTAAGCTGTTTGTAGGATTTTTGAACAGAACTCTTCGAACAGACTTGGTCAGCCCAAAAAATGCTCTCATGGTGTTCCGAGTAGCCAAGGTCTTTGCTCAGCCCAACCTAGCTGAAATGATCTTGAAAGGTAAATGGATATTTTGACATCTTATGCTGTCCTGTCTCACTCTTTCATCTCAATAGGTACCAACCTACCTCAGAAGTACTGAATAGATTTACTTTTGTATTTTATGTGCCGTTTTACCATTCAGATATCTGCATGTCTTCACATTAGTTTGTAATACTGGTTTAGTATGTCCAGTCACCATCACATTTCATTCCACAAATTTTCCTTGAAGAACAAAGAACACAACATTAGGTGTTTACAGTAAGGTTAGTATTTCTTACAGTGGTCTTATTTGGTTATTTAAACTCAGGGTTAGATCGTCTTATATTCCTCAGTGTGTTTATGCTTAACAAAAGAAGTCGGCAGCTAGTCACATTTGCACTTAAGGATAACTAGGAAACAGGAAATTCAGGAGAGGCAAGATTTAACAAGTGTTTAAGTCTTTAAATACTGTGATTCTCGGGTGCCTTCAGTGAAAACTAATCATAGGCTTAAAATGCTCTCTGTACAGCTGGCATTTAGATACACTCTGATTTAAGAAAACATAAAATACCTTAACAGCCTTAAGATGCCTTGCAGCTAGACTTTGTTCAGGCAGAACTTGTAATATCATATAACCATCTTCACTACTTCACTACTACATCTTCCTCTCAAACTTCAGGAGAACAGTTATTCCTGGAGCCAGAACTTGTTATTCCTCATCGTCAACACCGACTTTTTATGACTCCCACACTTGGTGGAAGCTTCTTCTCATCGTGGCCTCCAACTATTACAGATGCCTCATTTAAGGTGAAGAGTCACGTTTACAGCCTAGAAGGACAGGACTTCCAGTACAAACAGATGTTTGGTACAGAAGTCAGGAACTTGGTAAGAAACAGGCATCTTGTTACGTCTTTTGATTTTGACAAGTGGTCTCTTAATTCTGAGCATCCATAGCATCCATGTTATAGAAGTTAGGAGTGGAAAACTTCACTCTGCATAGCTGTAAAAATCTACTTATTCGTTGGTAAATAAGTTAACGGAAGGGCTTGCAAGTTTCTATTTTCAAATATTTACTATGAACTTTTGAATCATTGTATGGAACAGCATCCATCAGCCAGTCTGATAACACTAGCAGGCAGAGGAAAAAAAGAAAAGCAGGTGGAAGAAAG
The DNA here is from genome assembly GCA_035772895.1 of Perdix hodgsoniae. Classification (NCBI taxonomy): domain Eukaryota; kingdom Metazoa; phylum Chordata; class Aves; order Galliformes; family Phasianidae; genus Perdix; species Perdix hodgsoniae. The sequence continues at coordinate 1,654,116 of JAPSGF010000054.1, forward strand.
AATAAAAACATGTCTTAAATATTTCAACCTCAATGAATTCACCTCATTGGAAATGCAACTAACAGACCTAGTACAAGTTCACATGAACTAAGTAAGCAAGTTTGCTGGGCTTGCTCCCTCTGTCAGGTGTGAAGGCATGGTTTTATCCATGTATATTGATGCTTAAAGGTCCTCTACAGCTCATATTTAATTACTTTCTTTGTTTCAGGTGTTAAAACTAGCTCAGCTGATCTGCCAGGCACAACAGACAGCAAAATCCATATCAGACCATTCAGCAGAGACAATGGCTAGCCATTCCTTCTTTTCATGGTTTAAGTTCACACCATCTGAGATGAACGGTTCCTACACAGGCAATGACCTTGATGAAATTGGACAAGACAGCATCAAAAAAACAGATGAATATTTAGAAAAAGCACTGGAATACTTGTGTCAAATCTTTAAGGTATGCAACACCTTTTTAATAAATTCTAGTGAGGCAGTACAAACAAGAGTCAGGATTCCTCAAATACACTTCTAGCTCTCTTACACTTTTTGGAGTCACAAAGCCATCCAATGACCCTGCCTGAAAACCTGTAAATATCATTTAGGCTTGACTTCACCTAAATACTTCAAAATACATGTCCATATAAACAGAACTGAATTTCTAATTATCAAGTCTACTTTTAAGAAACCATTTTACTGGTCTCTTCTATAGTTTATATGAAACCTGAGTCTTAAGTTGTACCCACTCTCATGTTTACAAAGAGACAGCGCACAGCCTAGACTTGAAAACCAGTCCCATATCTTCTAGAGGTCAAGAACTACAAGAAATGTAACACGCACGTGCAATTCTAGATAAAAGAATGAAATAGATATTCTCTTTTTATTTAAACTTAGAACAAATTAAGTTCTGTTTGCTACATACACTCATGATAGAATTGATTGAAAAGGCAGCTATTTTGGAGCTCTCCTGGAAAAAGGGGATATCAAACAGAACACTTCTCTGGGATGTGATAAATATGGAAATCTCAAGACTTAGTCTCCATTTTATTTCTAACAGAGGTGCTTTTAGGGATTTCTTGGTACTTGTGCTGGCTGTCAAAGGCATCCACTGCTAAGGAGTTTATGAAAGGAGAGGTAAATGAAATAGATCTTTCTTCTAAAAATGTACTTCAACACTGTGCCATTCTTCAATAGCTGAATGAAGCCCAGCTGACCCAGATGATGATGAAGTGTGGGACAGCTCAAGATGAGAATGGAAAAAAACAGCTTCCAGACTGCATTGAAAGTGAGGATGGCCTCATTCTTACACCCCTTGGCCGGTACCAGGTGAGAGGAGAATCATCCCATACTGTTGCCCTAGCTTGTTCTTGAGAAAACAAGTTGTCCTACATCACAAGATACGTAATTTTTCTGGGAGTAAGAAAGCTGCCAGTATAAAGGCATTTCAGTGGGAGCTACACTATACAGGGTTTATTTTTTCATTTCTAGATGATAAATGGCTTACGTAGATTTGATGTGCAGTATCAAGGGGATACTGAGCTTCAGCCCATACGCAGTTACGAAAACGCCACTCTTGTCCGCCTCCTGTATCGTTTATCCTCAGCACTTAATGAAAGGGTAAGTACAGCAGTGTCTTCCCTGAAAATTCCTTTTCTTTATTACATTTGCACTTATGATGCTTGATTTGTTCTTGCACTCTCCCCTTTATTGTGGGTGTGCAGCGGTATATACTAATAATGGATGTGCGCATAAATATTTCTTAAGAGCATTAAGCCTGCTAGTTTACCTCTCATTTTGCCTTCCTTACACAAAACACTCAGAATATTTTAAATGTATCTTTTGTTTGAGCAAGGAGAATATAATTCAGAATAAATATTCCTAAATCAGGATAAAGCAAGTCTTTTCTTTCCTATAGGCATTATAGACTCAATGGAAGTCCAGAGTTAAATAGAAGAATTTCTTTTAGTGTATTTGATGTATTCTTAAAATTTCCTGTAACACTTTCCCCTATATATTCATGCTACAAATGAAGAAAACTGTAAAATAAAGTGATGTGTACTTTATACTATTAGTTGCAGTAGAATACTAACATTTAAACTTTTCTTACCTCAGTTTGCTGAGCAGATGGAAATGCTTTGCTCCCGGGAAGATTTTATTGGCAGATTTTGTTGTTACCATCTTACAAACCCTCACTTCGTACACAAAATCAGGTACAGTCCTGTGCTGAAGGACAGAACAAACCAGAACTGGGGACCAAGAATCAGTCTGAGGTTTCTGGCTAGCTACAGGACTCTTATCTCTTTGCTAATGCTGTACTTCATTGCATCCTGGTTTTATATCGGGCCAGTGGGTTGCACATTCATTATCCTAATCAGCTATTTTCTTTATGCTGTAATAATGACTTTCTTCTTTGAAGGACGGAAACCACATGAACACTAATTTTCTTCTCTCATTATACATGTAAAAATAAATGTTTAAAGGCTAATTATCCTAGGATATCCAATGAGTAAAATGTTTGAATTATCAGATACCTTAAAATATTTTTAATATCAAATTCAATTGAGTTTTTATAAACAACTATGAAGTTGTGTGGAATAGTTAATGTAAATTTTATTTTTATAAAAGTCTTCTTATGTGTTTGAGTGAATGTGACTTTTTTTCAGGGTGGGAAGAACAAGCCAACACACTGAAAACACAAAGTCATTGTTCTCTACAATGCAGTCTAGTCTAGAGACATATGGGATATTTTGCTGCATGGTGCAGAACTCAGAGAGGTTTTAAGAACTTACTAAGTTATCCAGACCTATAATTCAACTTATTCCATGCTGCAGTGTGGAGGACTCCATCCTTCAAAATAACTTGCACACATTTAAATACCTTAATCATAGCATTCATTAAGTTTGTTCTCCAAACTAAGTTAGGGCTACATCACAATCACTGCTTTGTTTCTTTAGCACAGTAACAAAAAAATACATGTACAAACATTTTTATTCAGTAATACAGTTACATGCTTGCCAAAACTGCCAATCAGGAAGGCTCCTAGAAAACAGAGAGTACCTGACGAACAGAAATAGCACCTACGTAATAGAATCAGTTGTTTGCCACAGAGTTCACTCTAGTTTGAAAAATCCTATTAAAAATAATATTTTTTTTTTCTTGCATGATTTGAACTCGTCTCTGTCCTCCAATATTCTTCCTTTAGAAGTAGGACTGCTTGAAGAATAACCTTGTGAGATCACCTGGCTCAAAGAGAATTAAGGGAAAGACATTTCAGAATAATAATTTAAAAATAAGAATAGTGCCCTGTCATTCCCTCAGCTGAATCCATGCAAAAAGACCACTAATTTCAAAAGCTCTCTCTGTTTATGCCCAACCACTTCAGTGCCAGCCAAAAGGCAGGTAAGACATTCCATCAAATAATCAAAGGAGTTCATCAATAGGACAAAAACTCTTAATTTAAGAAAGATACTGAGCTAAAAGGAAATGGTTTCAGGCAATTAAAGTAACATTTATTTAGCTAACGGTTTGATTGCCACTCCAGTGCCCATTGCAGAAAGTCAGTTTTGCCACCACTGAAATGAAAAACGAAACACAAACCACCTTCAAACAGTACTTAGAAGTCAAAACTTAATATTCATCTTGCTTATGACTGCTTTGAACATTTAATGCTGTACTTTCACGATAAATTCCTTAGCTCTTATTATCATCTCATTTCAATTAAAAGCTGATTATGACTGTTTTTGTATGCTATTTATTGCAGAAATGAGAGGATCAGATTTCCGTATTTTTCATTTCACAACATATCTGTTATTTCTAAAAGGCAGGAATCCCTGAATTTTTCATAACATGTTTTCTGTATTCACAGTGCCCTTGATACTTGATAAAGTTCCCAAGCATTAACATTAATTTATTGGTGCATCTTTCCAAGAATTTGGGAATAGTGCTTTTATATTTAACAAGATTCATAAACAGTTTATGATCATTTGCCCATCAAAACAAACAAAAGCTATGTTAATATCCAACTATTAATTTGACATGCACTGCAGACATGATTCATTTTCTGTTTTCAGTATTTATTTCCTAATTGAGATGCTGCAGTATGCTAGAATGCCTACACCACACTAAGTCTAACACCTCATTACATCTTGTTTGAAGGAAAGCCACAACTGCACAGGGGAAGTAGTGGAAAACGTAAGGACATTTTTAGTGTACTTTGCATCTATCTCCAGACAGATTTTAAATAAATTCAGAAATGTCATTGGTTTTGCAACTTTAGACCTTAGCAATGCTTAAAAAAAAGTACAGAAGAAAAAAAAACAGCTCCATCCTCATTTCTTGGATTATGTCAATTATGTATTTCAATAAGCATCCAAAGTTTTTGTGATGAAAACATCACTCCAGCAGAACTGTATTGAAACCACTGGTTCTTTTGCTCTAAGAAGCAGCCATGTAACAGTACTGGTTAAAAAACTGTATCTTCTCTTGCAGACATAATCACTAGTCTCTTGCCCAGGTCTTTCAATTAATTTGCTATGAGGAGCATACAGATGGTGCTGCTTGAAATGAAAAGCCATTTTGATTTCTCCTAACCCTCAAAGTGTGTGAGTTGTCACTTACCCTAGACAAAGTAACCATCATCCAAGAGATGCAACAAAACTGGTATCTGAGGATCAACATGGGAAGAGTAGTATAATGTTAGCATCCAACACAGGAATAATAATAAATTTATTACAATAGAAACAAACAGATAATGCATTAGTTCATGTACAAAATACTGATAGCATTCTGCTGCCTCAGTTAGTGGTTACTAAGTACCCACACTGAAAAAGATACTAAAACCATCAACATCACACATTTACAAAGGTGAATGCAATTTCTTGGCACTACTCTGAGAGAGTGCAGCTGCTCTTTAAGATTTGCTGCAAAATACAGGGAGACAAAATAGGATATAACTGGAACATCTGAAACCTGAATTTGTTTCTGCACTAAGAAAATAAAAGCAAACAAAGTAAGAATGGGGAAAAGGAAAAATTTAATTATTCATGGCAAGTGTTTTCATTGGAAGTGCACAGCAATACAGCAGATGACAACCAACTTGTGTGCTCTGTATTGCTCAAGGCACAAAATAATAGTTGTCAGATCTGCTACTGAGCTACGTGGTGTGGTTTTTTGTTGGTTTTAACTTTTTTTGTCCTTTTTTCTTAAAAAGGAAGCAAAAGAAAACAAAACTCACCATGTAGTTGGTGACACTAAACTGCATCAACTCCTCCAAGCAACTCAGATGCCTCAGACTCTATTCCATTAGTAAAGAAGACGTGGCTACAAGCCTGCTGAACTGATCTGTGGTACTACAACTTTAAACTTGTTTCACCTTTACACACACATTTACTTATATGGGAAGTCATTGTGCACATTAATATCTCCTCTAACTGCTGCACTTTTGGAGCAAGAAAACTGTGGTCCATGCTAACCAAAACCCATTTATACAAAGTAGCATTTAAAATAAGCTAGAAAATATTTTTTTCTTCTGTTTAGTCTTTCCCCCCACCAATATAATTATCCTGATTTATCTCACACATTTTAGGAATATCCTAAAAGACCATAATTTATCCCGACCCAGGGCAGGGCAAAGCTAATAGACAAAAAATTCCTGCAAACACTACGAAGTTTGCAAGCATGTTCTACTTGCAGGTTTTTTTTTATTTCTAGGGGAGTATCAGGTCACAAAACATACAGTGTGAAAGGAATACTGGCACTCAGCAAACTTTGAAGTAAATTAGGGCATTCTCTCCCTGCTTCCTCTTTTACCAATGAGACTCCCTGATGGAAGTCCACAAATAATTTCTTCTCTAAGAAGACGATAAAAACTCCTAATACAGTCTCGAGAACCATATATACACATTCTGCATATTTGAAAATGCTGAAAGAAGTCCACAGAGGCAGAAGACAAAAAGCATGAAATCTAGAACTAATACCAGGTCCTCTACTGAACCTGACATCTAGAAACAAAAAAAATGTAAGGCTTCTTTCTTCTGAAGTAACCTCCCCAAAATGCCCATGACTTTAGAAATGGTACGTGGAAAAGGCCAGCTGTTGAGACTTGGTTTCTTGCTTCTTGATTTAGAAGGTGACAATATTACGCAGCAGAGAGGCAGGCTTGACGAATACTTTGTGCCCAGGTGTTTAAGAGTGCAGTGACTGAATGCTTGTCTGGTAGTTGCAATAGTTTTGAAGTCATGTATCGATACACTGACTGCAAGAAGGGATTGGCTGCTGGGAAAAAAAAGTAATAGTTATTTTAAAAAAAACAACTACATTAGGTGTTCACATTTCCCCAATACTACCATACACACATGCCCCCAAATACTATGCCAGAATCCTCATACCATACTGTCTGGGGTTTTTTATCCACAAAGGGCTCTGATCTGGATAGTCTGCTGGAACGCTGAGCTGTAGTGGTGGGACGTTTGGAAGATTCTTGTCATCTAGAATGCAAGCACATTTTCCATCAGAATAAAACCTTTTTTTTCTTTTTTTTTTTTCCCCCTGGATGGACATTCTTTTCATATGTAATTCAGCTCGGTTTCTAGCCTCTGAGCCCCAGGAAGGAGCCAAGGGGCATTACTGTTTTAAAACAAAAATAGATCTAACTGCTCAGAATTTCACTTATTGAAAGGACAGCCTGGCAAAGACAGATCCATCTCTTAAGCAGTTCTGCACACTGCCAATCATTTCATCAGCTGGCCTTCATTAAGATTCATTATGACACCTCATTTTGGAGGATTAGGTACCTCCTGTAGTTCAAGATGCTCAAGATGAGAACAGTTCAGATTTCCCAAATAAAGGGGACAAAAAAGAATCTGCTTTGCTTGGATTCCCATCTGGAAAGTAAGATCATAGACTATAACTGCTTCTGCTTATTCAGCTGAGAAGAAACAAGGAAGATGTGGTCTGAATTTCTTTGTCAAACATATATATAATTATCAGTCAATTGATAGACCCTTCCAAAAATTAATTCACCATTTCTCCAGCTCTAGCCTAGTTGTTGGAATAAGAACAAGTCTCACATATCAGGTATCAAGGCAGTTGCTAGCAACAAGTAATTTTCTACCCTCAGTTCTGAATTCAGTCCTCAGTTTCTTCTTACCTAGTTTGCATATGAGATGAACTGTGCCATTATTACTGCAATGGGAGGGGTCCAGATTCACCAGGAACTTAGGATTTAATCTTGCAACTTCCCCTTGTAACACATTTGGTATAGTCTGTCTGTCATCCTCTTCATATTTTCGTTTTCGAGAGGAGATAACTGGGGCCCTACGTAAAATACAGTTCACAATAGAACTAGGTGAAAATTTTATGCCAACACTACATTTGCCAAACATTTTACAGGCATAAAAAGGTACAACTTGCATCTTGCCATAAACCCATCCCCATTCTTTCAACAGTTGGAATAAAGAAGCAGTTAGTTAATGATACATACGTGATTGGTGGACCATGAATAGCAGTCATAGCTGGCATAAAGGTGCGGTAAAGGGAATGGTTGAAGACTGGTGACCGGATGTTGGCCAAGACAGCATCCAAAAGTGGCTGACACAAGTACTGCTGTTTGGTGGGAGGCACTGGGGGAGGTGGTGGAGTAGGCTAAAACACAAAAGCCCCCCCTTTTCTCTTAATTATCACCAAAAATAAAAACATTCTCCAAAACTTTACAGCAGTAAGCTTTAAATACACAAAATGCACAGAATTCTCAAAACTGCATACAGTAACATTAAATAAGTCCGCAGCTTTCTCCTGAAATCAGCTGCAGAAGTTCATAGAAAGAATTACTCTAATATTTTCACAAAACACAAGAACTTGAACGCTCCATTAAAAGATGCATACAAGGTGATTTATATGAAGAGCTTGTCTGTTTTTTCTTGTTTTCTTATTTTGTCCAACCTCAGTTGAATTCATAACAGCATAAACAACATGAAACACAAAAAATTATTAAATTATAAGATTTTTTGGAATTGATTGCTTATTTTTATTAAGCAAAGCATTACATACCACAGCCATATCATTTTTTAGCTTCTCCAGTGCAATTTCGCATTTCTGCAGTGTCTTCAGAGGGCATCTGCAGAAGAAGACAAAGTTCATCACCACAAAATGGGCACCTCAGCTCAAGTTTTTCTGCTGTCTGAGCCCCACAGGCAACTTCAATGCCAACATGGCCAGATGCTAAACAAAAAATTTCTGGAAGAGGTAGGGAACTTTTATCCACTGAAAATGACAAAGTTACCGTTTTGAAGGGTCAGTGAGGATATCCAAGAGACTCTTCATTTTACTCAGGTCCTTCTTTCTATCTGAAAAAAAATATCAAGAGACAAACATTGACTGTGGGGACAACTACCACACTTGCAGACAGAAACATATGATGCTGTTAAAAGAGAAAATATTAGCAAACATTGAAGAAAATAATGAGACCTTTTGTCTAATGTTTAAGGATACCCACTGCATAAACTATCAGAACATATCCCAAAAACATCAAATGTGAAGGAAAACTGATAGGAATTTAAGGATTTTACCCACTCCTAGTAAAATAGTTAACTGTGACTGTCATTTTTAATCCCTGGAATAGAAACCATCATAAAAAGGTAATCTACTGTTTCTTCCATTATAAGAGAGAGCTGACAAAGAAATGCATGAAAACGAAACTCACCCTCATTTTTATCGATTTTATTGATCATCCTCCGGAGTGGCTCAATGTATTTTGATAGCTGTTTGAGTTTCTCCAGATATTGTTGTTCCTCTGACTGGCTAGAACTGGCTGGACTCATGACAGAGTTTGGGTTTCCTAGCAAGAAGTAAAGACTGCGTGTTGCATGGATAAGAGAATCCAGATCTGAAATGTGGCAACTCTCAAACCATAGTTCATGATGCACTCCACAGCTTCAGTACCTGTCCAGTCCTCTAATCTTTTTGCAGAAATAACAATATGCTCTGTGGACAGAGCATTTTGCTCTGACAGACAGACAGCAATTCCCATTTATTACTACTTTTTTTTTTTTTTCCTCTCCTGAAGAAGTCCAAAGGTTTCATACTTTCATTTCCTAGATTCTCATTTCGCCTCACTCTGGTACATTAAACATTAAATCGGCACATGGAACTTGCTGCAGTTTTCCTTCAGCCCGCACTTTATAAACTCCAGAGCACACAACACTGGTAGGAGTCAGCATGTTAACTCACAGGATCAGAAATTGCTTTTTACAACAGAGAAGAGCACCGCGGTGCATACAACATGCTTACTATTCACATTGCTGGCTGTTCAGCAGAGCTGTTTAATGTTTATGTCATACCAAATAATAACTGTAATAATTCCTAGGAAATCTGTTATCAAAATATACCCCAACTCATGGTCTGTGATATAGATCTCATATTCACCTGGAGTGTTTAAAGGACCTGGGGATGGGACGCTAAAGTTCTGAGGTGTTCGTGCAGCTGCTGGGCTCTGGGATGGCTGTGGAGATGGACTGGGGAGAAAGCTGCTGGGTGATGGAGCTGGGCCAGAGCTGAAAAATAAGAACAAAAACAAATCTACCAGAGTCTGACAAGGAAGCACAATCAGCCTGCAAATAGATACACTTTTAGTAAGTGTTGCTATAGCAATTTGGAGCTCCAGCAGTAGATTTGCTCAGGATGTCTTATACGCAGGGATTTTCACAGTGTATTTGGCATAATGCCACCTACACTCATGAAGTTCACTTTCAAATTTATTCACTTCAATGGAAACAGTGTAAGGTAACCTTCAGAAAACCTTCAGAAGTTACAATCCAACTCACCTGACATTTGAGTTTGGCTGAGAATTTGGTTGGCCTGGTTGAGGAGATGGCTGTGGCTGTGGTGGTGGAGGCATTGACTGGGGTGTCTGAGCTTGCTGGACAGGAGATGGGGATGACATCATGGTAATGCTGTTCTGGCTGACCTGAAATGTGGAAAAAGAATAAGGTCAATGACAACAAAAGGGAGAAGGAATCGGAACCTAACTAACAGGCTTTATCTATGGAGAGAAGCATATCCTCAGCCCTATAAAAAATGAAAATGTTAGTTTCCTGTTCGTCTCCATAATGAAACGGTTCCATCTGTACCCCTGTTGAGGCCTTTATGGCAGTACTTCCTATTAACTTTACCAGAAATAACAATTAAAACTGCATGCAATTTGGATAACTGTGTAATGACTGTTTTTCATTTCCCAAAACAACGTGCTGCAATTAAAGTGTCAGAAGTGCCACCTGAAAAACCTGTGCTTTATTCAAATTAGGATAAAGAAAAGCAGGGGTAAAAAAAGTTCTAACTTGAAATAACAATCATTTAAAAAAAAAAAAAAACCTTCGCATTTGAATTTTGATTATAGACTTCAAAGGTCTGTCATATTTAACTGTAGCTTCTCAATTCATTTTCTTCATGTTGAAAGAAGAAAAACAATTAAGTAAATCAAACCACCAGCATGTCTCATACAGCTTTGCAAATCATAATGGAGAGAGAAACAGTATAAACTGAATGGCTGGGTGGAAAAAAGTGAAGCAACTTTCTGACCTTTGGAGAAAGATGAGGTATGCCTAAAGGACAAAAAGACAAATAAGGAATTTTCAGAACAGCACCAAACTCTAAGTAACAATGAAGTTTATTCTGCACACTATTAATTACTATAGCCAGATGATGTTTAAATTAGAGCAATCGCCCACCTGTGCTCATTTCACAGCCATTTTTCCCTTTCATCACTTAAAAACATCTAAAAAAACCCAAACCCTTTATCATGGCCAGGAGTATGGTACAGTGATGCAGATATTATATAAGCACATTTGTTTAAGGCAAGCGCAGAGTTCTATGGCCTTAGGCTACACGTATAAAAAAGATATATTTAATTAGCCTAATCAGTGACTTACAGAATACTTGAGTTAAGAATTGGCACCTTCATGAATCAACAAATCATTCCATCAGTATAAACCACTTTTAAACATAGGTCCATACCAGCCCAACACTTCATGGACACTGCAAGTTTGGTGTTGTCCTTCACTCATTTGTTAACTACCCATCTTAATCATCCATTTTCAGAGGAAGCTGAATATGACACAATATGCCTTCTTGGAATACCACATCACAGCTATGCAAGAAAATAAATGCATCACAAGCCAAAGCAAACCTCACCTAGGGGCAAGTATAAAACTAAAGAACTTGATGATGCTAATTCATTATCCACGAAATCAGTTTAAAAACAAATGCAGCCTGAAATACTGTTTTTACTTAAAGGAAAAAAAAAAATCTTCAATAACTCCATTACTTTCCCAATCTCTTCTACCAAACTGAAATCCACAACAAGATTCTTTAACAACCTGTGTCTCCCCAGCAACTGGAAAAGCATTTCTGAAATTGCAAAGCAGCTCTCGCAGAAATCAACCACCTCAGCATCACATGGAAGTCAGCATGAACACTCCAAAAAACAATTCCTGACATTCTGGCATTCTATTTAACATTCTTCTAAACAGTAAGAGATTTAGAACTTACCCCTACAGATGCTGCACCCGTATTTGTAGAGCCAAACTATGACCACTTCTAAGTGGTTTAGCACTCCCTGAAAACCAGGCCTTTTTAACGTGTCTGAGGCTGGTTACATAAAATTACTTCTGAGAGGTTAAATCTTTGTGTTTTAGGAAGGAAGAAGAAAGGCTGCATTACGTTTTTTACCCAGATTTAAGCTTCTGTATCTATTGCTACGTCAAGATCCCTTCACATTAAGTTACAAATGCAGAAAAGCAAAGAAAGAAAAGTAGCATATTACATTATGCACATAAGCATAGAATGAATTAGTGTTGTTATCTGCTTAATAGTATTACCTGTCTTCATTAAGTATAAGCACAGGCAAACAGCTTTCCTTCTTGCAACAAGTTTGCTCTCTGCTCGCTTCATTTCAGAACACTAAAGGTTAATGCCTAATATTACATAAAACTTTTTCAGCAACTGACTCAGAAGTATGCAATGCCAAACTTCCTTATGATTCTTTGAAAGCAGTTCATTTGATACATAATCACTTCAGAGAGGGGGAGGCAGAGAACTTCCTTCTGGAGGTCTAGCTCCAATTAACTCATTTAGCTCCTCATTTAACTTAAGAGTTAAACCATGGTTACTAGACAGTTTGTGTACCCTTCATTTTCAACATAGATACGATAATGCAATTTTGCATTTTTTTCCACTGTAGGATGAGATTTTATGCATCCAAAAGCATACTCAAGGACAGATACTACAGCCCACTGAATACCAAGTAACTCTGCAGTTACCTGAACACTATATGAAACCATAGTGTTATGAAGCCTTGCCCAGAATATATTTAGGCTTGCACAACTGAAGCTTTCACTTAATAATATCCACTAAATCAAAGCTGTTCTTAGTATTTAGAGTACATCATACTGGAAGATGAACTTAGCTATGAGGTCCACCTCCAATTAACTGAGTCTTGGGTAAGAAACAGCATCAGACAGTGAGTTTCTCAGAAGCTCCCAGAAATAAGCCAGTACAATATGCAGAAACCAGCAGCAAGGAAAAGGAGACGGCAGCAAGGAAGTGATGGGTAATAATGAAGAACAGAAACACTTAAAGAAAAACTCTAAAAGCATTTAAGCATTTCCACTACTGTACTTATAGTTTCAATGTTAAGCCAATAAGTACAGCCATGCCTCCATTGTTGCAAACTGGGTTTAAAAGCTCACCACTATGTTGCATTTTTGTGACAAAATGAAACCACTGCAGAGCTCCAAAGGAATTCAGATAAAGGTTTCCATATTCTGAGTCAGGCCAACATCCCTCGCTTTATTTAAATATTTTACTTTTTTTTCCTAGGTTCTGTATCTGCTGAAGATTTCTGCATCAATCATGAAGTCCATGCTAATGCAGACTGCAGTAGATCTGTAGAGAGAACTTGAAAGTTTTGACACCAGAAACACAGGAGAAAGATTGGGATTAGTACATTAGCTTTTGCTTTAGTAATTAGATAAAGTACTAAATTAATCTTCCACATTTACATAAAAAAAATTTAATAGTTATTCGGGAAGTGCTGCTAATAGTGACTGCAGTTAATGTTTAGTATCCATTCAGGGAAAAACAAACTTCAGCTAAGAAAAAAAATTCACTTCTAATTCTCCGGCGTGTTGAAAGACCAGGAGAGGTAGTGGAATGTAATGCCATATCAGTGAGTATATTCTTTTGTTGAAAAAGACTAATAGCAGAAGAAACCAACAACCAAACAACAATAAAAAAGAAAGCACTGCAGAATTAACTGAGCCTTATGATAAAGGGACAGAAAAAAAATGTCAATGGAATGAAAACAAAACACTGATATAACATCTGGCTCTTTTGTTGAAAGAGATTCTTCAAGATAACACCAAGATTCTTTTCCAAAATGAAAAGACATTTAGAACCATCTGTAGACTCTAAAACAACTTTTTGTACTGTAGTTAGAGGTGACAGACTCCTTAGATTCTCAGTGACAGACAACCAGATGTATGCTACAGACATTTACTCCTACTGTGAACAGCTGCAAGGGCTCTAAAGACATGGTAATGACAGCATATCCAGCAGACAGTATTTAAGCATTTTACAAAACTAAGAGGTGTCAATGACAACAGTTCCAGATTTGAATTCACCTGGAACTAGAGCAAAGTGTTTTGGCACTAAATGCTAGAGATTCACACTGATTCAGAGCTATCAAATGTTATGATATGTGAGACCAGCTTTTCCCAACAATTACTCACTTGCCCATTCTACCACATGTTTATAACCTACTTTCATAGACAGATTTCCTTTCTTCTTCTGCCTTCTTTAGTTGTTCAATTTTCTATATCATTTTCTACAGTCACTTGTAAATCAAAGCCCCTCCATAAACAAAGATGTGGCAGCAAGAAAGCCCTATGGCACTGAATACTAAAACTAGAAGTGAATATAAGCCAATCAAACACTTCAGTATCTAACAGAAGTCCCCTCACAACAGTCCAAAAATGATTGTGTCACACAATCTAAACTGCTACAGCAAATTAAGCTCTTAGCAAATTCTCCTCTGATTCAAAAGCTGTGCCTGGGTTTTATTTCAGTTAATATAAACAGTTACATGCACTGAAATGATTGCACATCTTAAACCAGAAATGACAGGCATACCTTCCTGCACCACCATTCTGATCGTTGTTTTGTCATTAGCAAACTAATGACAAAAAAAGGCTGTGCCTACTAGACCTGATGCAGCAGCAATAAGCAGTTTCCAATGCTCCACACCCCCAGAAAAGATTGCAAAGGAAACAAAAATGCAAAAAATGAAGGAACCTTCATTAAACCTATAAGCAAAATGCAATAGCGTTAAGTAAAACTACACACCTGGTATTAAATTTAAAAATTCATATCTAGAAAAACAAGGCATTAGGTTCACAAACACCAGAGTTTAAAAATGCAGTCAAACATTCTTCCACCACCACAATATGATGCATATGTAAACCAGCACCAATTACACAAAGTTGAGCTGAGTGGTCCCTCATTTTATGACATACTGATAAGAACTCAGTTCTCTTTCATTCTCATTTTCCCCACTTTTGCTCCCCTCAAATGACAGATTTTGCTTGTGAATCGTGACTGCAGGTTCTTTAGAAGACCAGGACCTGCACCTGGAAAATGCAACTCTGGCCTCAAGCATCTTCAGCAACACCTGATGCTGCCCACCTGCCTACACAGGTCCTCTCATACAGGCAGAGACCTTCCAGTAGCTTCTCCTTCGCTACTGTGAAGGAAAAGAACTCAATTTTTCTTAGACCTTGATTATATGCCAAGTTGATATTCAAACTGAAATGAGCTAAGTTTATTATTAATGCGAGAGGCACTTGTAAAGAGCACAAATACATGACAATTAAGCTCCTGGACATAACTCAGCCAGTGCGTTACGGTACATTGCAACACTTCTGGAGACTCTCCTGAATGCAAACTCATTGTGGAGTATGGGCAAAGATTAAACAGAAATTTAAAAGTTCTAATTTGCGACTTGAATCAGCTGCGAACATTAAAACGTTCTAAGCGTTGTAAGAAAGATCTATGCCACTTGGAAACACTTTGATATCCCACACCCTCAGAACAGCTGCTGTTTGAAATGAAAAAGGATCTGAAAAACCTCAACATCCCAATACCTTGACAGCACCAAGTTACTGTTGCACCAAAAGGTGAACTTCCCATTGCTTGAAAGCAAGCTCTATACATTCACACATCCAACGCTTTGTGCAATACCTGACACAATGTGCTTTGACTCAGTAAATACCTGTGGCATTTGCTGTCCGCCCATAGGAATGGAGCTTGGCGGTGTAGCAGACACTGCGGTGGTAGGCGGGAACCGTGGTCTTATTTGCATCCCACCTCGGGCCATAGGTGCGGTGATCATCTTTGAGGACAGAGGGACAACAGACAAAAGTAATCGCAAAACAAGAAATGCAGTGCACTGGCAGGATGAGAAGCACATGCAACCTCCAGGAATTAGGGGGAGGGGGAGCATGAAGGGCAGGTTAGTGAGCTGTTCTCTAATGGTTAGCCTAACAGGCTAGCTAATAAATCAAGCTGCTTTTTACATCCCTTCTATCCCTTTTTAGAAAGAGCCTAATGAATTCTAGATATCCTGAAAGCGCTGATACGTGGGTTCAGATGTGTAGGTCAAGGATTGATAGCACAGCCATTTGCAGGAAGAGTTTTTCCCAAATCCTGCCTGATGGCTGAATTGCTATGATTACTGTAAATAAGTGCTCTAAGACTGCTGCCAAAAGCACTCCATATAAGCTTCTTTGGCTCTCTAACATCATAGGTTTCTGATGTACTTTCCCTCACTGAGGTCTCAGAGGATTTAGCAATATTTGCATTTGTCACTTTCCACTGTCAAAGAATACAGCAGACCGTTCAGGAGCCACAGCCAGCAGCAATGCTCCAATCAGCTGACCTACAGTGAGCAAAATTTCAGAGCAACCTATGACTCTGTAACACTACAAAACAACAAAAAGGACTTGCACTCAGAGAAGCTATTTCCTTCCTTTTCTATCTCATAGAATAAATGAAATACATCCTTGTAATCTCCAGCATTTTGACAGGTACCCACTCCTCTACTATTAGGCTACATTAGGATTTTCTCTTACGAATCCACATCTGCCTCAAGATCATTCTTGCACTATTTGATTCTTCAGTCATACAGACTGTGCACACCCTGAAGTATCAGCATTTGTCTTAAATGATTAAGGTTAGCATTAGATTTGTATTCTAAAATAGTATTAGGAACACACTATTCTGCAACATCTGGAAGTGCCTTTCAGACCCATCAGTCTGCAAAAACACATTATATATAACTGTATAGTCTTCCATTACTTAGTATCACACCAGATATGCTCTGAGCTAAAGTGTAATAAGCATTTATGGGAAATATAGCATATTTTTGAGGTAGCATTCGGGTAACTTGGACAGTTTTAAGATCTACAGTGAAGCTATCTGGACCACTTTTTTTCCAGTGTATACATTACCAAGGAACCTACACAGGCTCTAACTAACCTAGGACTTAAAGTCTCATTTCAGTGAATGATTCAGGACATTCTTGCTTAGTGTTCCATGTGAATGAACTGAAGCAGCCAGCAACACGTCTAGAGTCAGAGAATGCATGTGCTTACAATTGTTAAAAAATAAATTAAATTAAATACAACATAGCAAGACTGAAAAAGGAAAGAAAACTGAAAGAAAATAAGTATCAAATTCAGCACAACTGTTAGTTCACAACAGCGCAATGCAGTCACCTTCCATCCAGGCAAAGAAGGATGGTCAGAGACAGGATTTCAGGAGAGAAACAAATGAGAGTGCTTCAGACATCACACACACATGCACATGTACACACACAGCATGCAACAGCCACCACAAGCAAACACAACAACCCAGCACTGGCACAAAGCACAGGTGGATGCTACAAAGTACAGTGAAGAGCTACTTTATCAACATGAGAGCTGGTGAAGCAACAAAACCCTAACAAAAAAAAAAAAAAAAAAAAAAAAAAAAAAAGAAAATTGCTGGGGAAAAAAAAAGATCAAATCCTTCCAGGCACAATCATCCCATCTCAGACCCTTGTGAATGCACACGGATCTCTGGAGCGTGTGAAATCCCAGGGATGTTTTGGTGACTCAAATGTCCCACCTTGGTCCCGTTTCTCATGCCACACCACCAAAGTGTGCAGATTTAGATGACTTCCTCCAAGGTCACAGAAATTAGCAGTTTATTCATAATTTGGTTGTCTGGCAAACTACTGAACACCAGCAGGACCAACTCTAAATCAGAGACTTTCAGCTGCTGTATTGTGGTTGTAAGAACATGTGTACACATGTACTTCTTTTTTTAATGTGTGCTTTGGAAAGGAAGTGCATATATAAATATAAATGACACCAATTCCAGTCTTGGCAAAAGTAATTTATTGTTCCCATTCTTCCAGCTGATTTACATTTATGAAACCTGCCACTCTTCGATGTAATTGGGAAAGGAGATTTCAAAAGATCATACTTGTTTTATGCAAAGTAATATATCTATGAAGGAGCTCATCAGTCTAAAAAAGGAAGGCAACCAGAAGTGTTCAGGTCCTTCTGAGAAAGATTTAAACTGAAGACAAATCTTTTTTGACAGCTGAAATTGAGATAAATCAATTTATATTGAGAATTTTACCCCACAAAACCAGAGAGCAGAGGAATAAAGTATCTCTCTCCTGTTAGATGCTAAGTGTGCTATTTGATAAAAACGTTGAGGTGGAACACAACAATTAGAATCCTGAACTTGTTTTCTTGCATCTAAAATCCAGGGGATCCAAATTCCTTAAATACACGGATTCTGGTAAGAATATGTAAGTACTGTGCCACTATTACTCTACTAAAGACAGGCCAGGCCTGATTTTCAGATGATCAACAACAGATAATTTGCATTCTGAGCATCTGAAAGACATGCAGGAGAACAGTAATTTAAACTTAATTAATACTTAACTCCAGTTCACTATGGAGTACTCCAAGCACTCGTGTAGCACTCTGTGGTCACCAGGACACTATTTTGCTTATCTGTGTGAGTTACTCACAAAGACTGGACATCCAAGTGGAATAGCATTCACCAGAACAGTCATTATGACTTCAGAGAAGAATGTCATAGCTTAACATGGATCCATATTTGAATTTAGGCTTGCTTTTATTTTACACAGGAAAGCTTATCAGAAACTTTACAGAAAAGGAAAAACACAGGCACATCAACCCAAATTCCCAGACCAAAAGCACCTAGAGACCAAGCTTAAGTGTAACAAACAAGTATTAGGATAGGGTTTGTTTATAACAAAAGCTTCCCAGAACCAAATAAGGAAATCTAGGCAGATTAATTGTGCTGCTAATGAAAAACAGACTAAATACAAAGAAAAATCTTTTCTCAAAAGAAACTTCCCATAAATCAAAGAAAATGTAACCAGAAAGTCTACATCAAAACTGTACTGCAAAATTGTCCACAACCTTGAAAGAAAACACTATACACAGAAAATAGTTACACAAGTATAAGAAACCAGTTAATCATTGGACTTCACAGCAGTTTTTCACAGTTTTGTGAACTCCATCTGTGATAATGAGCAATCCCTGTGGTTGCTACATGTCTGAATAAAGCCATAATGCAAAAACAGCTGTCAACCATTTCTTTACCCAAAACTTCTCAAATGCACCGTGCTGTTAAGCCACTGGCATATAATTTCACTAAGTAGGGCAAGAATTAAGTTGACTCTACATAAGCACAATCCACCTGGTTAGGGGTTGGAAAAAGCACCATTAAGTTAGTAGAAAGGAAAAAACAAGTCAGTGTCTCCTCTTAGTCACCCTAAATCCCTGAAGCTCTCACCTGGAAATTATTTAAGAAATAAAAAAATGTTTTAATATGTATTTTAACTTTAGAAGAAGAATTCTACATTATTGCCAATACTGCACCAATTGTACTTACCACTGCTCAGCTTTTATATCCTGTGTTACACTGACAAAAGTAAAAGGACCAGAAACAGAACTTAGCCACCCATATGTACATGGGCCACATGAGAGTTAGGATGATGTACAAAATGCTATTCCTGATACAAGTTTATGAGATGAATGTTCAAGATCCAATTGTTATCCCTCAGCCCACGTAAAAAACTTCTAAAGATCTTACTGAGTCTAAAACATGTCTCGTGTGATGAAGGAAAATTGGTGCAATACATGAAATGGCAGAGATCTTTTTGTATTTCCAGGCATTAACCCTGGTTAGCCTCTTCTCATCTGTCTGCCTCAGCCTCTTCATATACACAGTGGTGAGAGCTGTACTTACCCATGTCTGTAAAATGGCTCAACGTGAAACACTACAGAGGCTAAACATGAAAGACTATTGCACATTCTTGTGGAAAATGGAGTGAGAGGATCAGCTCAACTCACTCCTAGTTTTTCTCCCCCATGTTTCCTTCACAACAGATACACATCAAGGAACAATTACTGGGGCTGTAAGTGTATCGAAGGTTAAAAATAAGTTTGTTAGACAATAAGCTTTCACCCAGCACTTTTTTTTTTAAATGTAACTCTGCACTCATGACACACGCTAGTTTTTTTCCTCAACAATCCACATCCAGAAAAAGAGCATCTATATCTACAGTCCATTTCACTCAGAAGAAGTATGGAAGATGAAAGGAATGAAAGGGGAGCATGGAAAGATTTCATTGTCTACACTACTTTTTATGTTTGGTACATGGAAATGGAAGGTGGAACACACGTGAGTTAAGAGAGCAGGCAAAGATTCACAGTACGGAAATCAGTTTAGACAACAAAGCAGTTTCCTAGGAAAGGATAACAAAAAGAGAGGTGATGCACTCCAGGAACCAAGAGTCACACTGCAGTGTGGCCACAGTAGGCCGCCTTGCTGTTGTGCATTCCTGTGTAACTACAGGCAACCATCTTACCTACCAAGGACAGAGAGCATGCATAGAGAGGTTGTCAACGAAATCCTGCCTCTGAATCCAGGCAAAAGGAAAACAGCATAAAAGCCCATACTTCCTTTATACAGGGATGACTGATTAAACCTCATCAGAAAGCCACCAGAAACCCATCTCCATGCTCATCTTTAGCATGCACTTGCTACAAGCCTGTTACTGGAGATACTGGCTCCAGGGCCCTTACCTGCGCTGATGCTCCCATCTGAGCAGCTTGAGCCTGAGCTGCTTGCACTGCTGCTGCTGCTGCATGCTGCTGCTGGACCAGTTGAGCTCTTACCTTGAGTATAAGACGACATAACAAAGTAAATGGGTATCTGATTAGGGTATGACACTTCTCTTTCAATTGCATTGACTATACTCATAAAAAAGGTGTTTTGGATACAAGACTTCAGTTTCATGCACCTACTTCCAGAACTGTTTTTGAACTTCTCTATGAAAATAAGTTTCTATGCATCTAACATTTGGAACAATCTTGTCATAAGCTGCATACCCACACTATGACTTCTTGCAACTTCTCCTCTGTACTAGAAGACCTTCCTATGACAATACTAGATATCCCAGCTTTCTGGCAAACACACAGATGTTGATCTCTCTCAAGAATACTATTTTAAGCACATACTAATGATCAGCATTTCAACTATTTACACATTCACTGTGACAACTCAGAGGGATGCACGCATCTAACTACTCGTAGATTAACTGGTAGGAGCTCAAAAATAGCTGACTAATGCAACAGTTTGAGAAGTTGCAACATTAACAGGATTACTCAGCTTCTACGATGAAATAGTAAGATGTTCACAGTCATCATCTTCAAAGCAGGAACTAACAGTATCTTAAACATTGGGTAAATCATCTAAACACAGCAGCAGAAGCAAAATAAGCATGCTAACAAGCCAACACTGGCTCCAATCGCATGCACAAGGCATCTCAAAACACTTGCTCATGTTCGAGAACACTAATCATCATCACAGTGATTTCTCTTGAACCAGAATTACAGAGGAAATTATTTTTAAAGCACTGGATTTATAAGTAGCTTTCATAACTCAAAAATTCCTACTCTTCATTGACAAAAAAAAATCATTCTTTCTGCTGACCACACTCATAATTTAACTACAGATCTCTTAATAAGCTATTCTTTTTCCCATACTGTTATTAACAATTTTTTTTCCTTTTTCTTCTCTAGCAGATCATAATGAACCCCCAATAAGCTGGTCATGAGCCCTTACCTGCATTGCCTTTAACTGCTGTGGCGTGAGAGTAACAGGCATAACCTGACCAGGAATTTGTCCAGAGATTGCCTGTGCCTGAGATACCATGGGCTGGGGTTG
The DNA here is from genome assembly GCA_035772895.1 of Perdix hodgsoniae. NCBI lineage: Eukaryota > Metazoa > Chordata > Aves > Galliformes > Phasianidae > Perdix > Perdix hodgsoniae. Next base: position 1,675,464 of record JAPSGF010000054.1, read on the forward strand.
AGGCTGGGATTGTGGTGGAAGCTGAGATTGCTGTGCCTGAGCGACCTGTTGTTGCTGTTGCTGCTGCTGCATCTGTTGCATCTGCTGTTGCATTACTTGTTGAGGTGGCTGCTGTGGTATTTGTTGCTGTGATATTTGTTGCTGCTGTTGCTGCTGCTGCTGCTGCTGCTGTTGTACCTGCATAGCCTGTGCTGCTTGCAGCTGTTGCATTTGGGCAATTCGCTGTAGTTGCTGCTGCTGCTGTTGCTGCTGCATCTGAAAAGCAGGAAAAGCCAGGATGGTAAAGCTTTCACCAATGCAACAGCAGCCTTATTTTTACAGAGTAAACCAACAGCAAACAATCCTAATATGTCAGGCTGCATTTTCAAGCCTGTATATCCAGCTCTTTTATCCATTCACTTTTCAGATAACTCTACATAGTGCACATGACCCATGGGTTTCATTATTACAAGCCTGCCTAAATTTATTAAAACAGTTTTCAAAAGCAAAGCTGAAGTCCATCAGCTTCTTCTGTAAGAATGAGCTTAGAAACACTTCTTAAATGTAACCACGCTACATCAGCAACAACATTTACAAGAACTGCACAGAAGGATGACAGCTGAAGTGTCCTCTTTTGGTTTTCTGCCTAAGGATGATGCACATAAATACTCAGTATGCACTTTTTAAGTAGCAATGTGCAATTCACAAGTGCTTTTAGTTCTTTCCCACATCTTTGTTCTTGTCAGAATGAAACACTGTCCTGATGCTTATGAAGAGAAAGAGACAAAGGGTTTTAATCCTCTATTGCTGTAACAGAAGAAAGCAACCAAAAACCTATACTGTTAAATCTTTCCTCTGGGATGCAATATATTGTTGCCAATCTGAAGTCCCAAAGTAGAATTGTGTTAATAATGGGAAGAGCTGATAATCAGTACTTCATGCAAGCTAAGCTTCACATGACTTGCAACTCATCACAGATCAACTCAATTGCCATTTTAATTATTTTGTCTTCACCTGCTGCTGGTTTTGCTGCTGCTGCATCTGCAGTTTCAACATGTGTTGCTGCTGCTGGACGGCTTGCAACTGCTGCTGTTGCTGCTGCTGCTGTTGGGCTGCTGCAGCTGCTGCTGCCTGCTGTTGCTGCACCTGAAACTGTTGTTGTATGGCTGATTGCTGTGCCTGGAACTGCTGTTGCTGCAAAGCCACCTGTTGCTGCTGGAATTGTTGCTGCTGCTGTTGTTGCTGCTGAGCTATCTGCTGAAGCTGAAGTTGGGCTAAAAAGGTGGTAGACTGTACTTAAAAGCATGAAACCCAAACAAGACAAAACACAGTTACACAGTACAATTTCACAATAATCAAAGATAACTCTGATGTATGCAGATACTCTTCATGATCAGCATATGATTTTGCATCCTCAAATGGAGAAGGTACATTAACAGCAGGATCAACAACGCTCCTTCCTAACAAACTCTACAGCTTACTGCCTATACCGAGTCAGTAACCAAGTCAGAGTGTAAAAACATGCAGAAGTTGTGTGGCTAAAAGATCTCCTGGAAGGACCAGAATGGGACTTCCGGAATTCTCTGAGAAGTAAGAGTTCTTAATGAAAACATGCACAGAGGTCACTAACAGAAAGCATGGTAGCAACAAAAGAAGTGGATTCCATAGAACAAAGTTCTAGTTGACACCTTGGAGGATGGAAGAAGCATTTGCTCACAGAAGAGACAGACTCTCCCTCACTACGCTAAGACATTTACCCCAGTAGATAGAATTATTTCAAATCAGCTCTTCCAGCAGAAGATATAACCAGTAGTATGAAATTCCTTCAGCACCTTATCCTTGTGGAGAAGAGTTATTTACTGAAAGACCAACACAACAGTTTCAGTGACTGAAACAGAGTGAATACTTACTCTGCTGAGTAGCTGTTGAGACACCAGGCATACCATGAGGGGCCATTCCTGTGCTTCCAGGAGGCTGTTGCTGTCCTGGCAGACTCATCTGTTGCCCCATTGGGCCAAGGCCACCCATCCCACTCATCGGTGTTCCTTGAGCTCGGGAAGCAATGGTCATTCCAGGCGCCCCTGCTGGGGGACCCCCAGTTAAATTCTGCAGGGCATTCATCGGATCTACAAAGAAAATAGTTACCACTATGCAGCCAGCCATGCAACTGCTTCCCCAAAATTCTGTTTTTCAGTACCCATTCTCTGATCTACTGGCTTCAAACCCTAACTAGATCCAAACCCTAACTCTCACTGCAAGACTGCTAGAGGCTTCTCGCAGGTTTTTACCTCTCTGTAAACAGAGTGAAGATTATTTGAAGTGTTTCAGAATTGCAAAGTTCCAAATAGATTCTAAACATATCAGACAAGGGAATTCTTTAGCCACCTCTGCATGTCTATTCAAGTCAAAACAGGATGCAAGCTAGGAAATTCACCACTTTCTCAGTTCATAAATGCCCCAGTTTTTGAGTTGTTCAATTTAGGAAAGGAAAAAAAGAAAAGAAGATCTCTTACCACTGACTGAGGCTTGAGATTTCTTATTGTCTGCAAGAGAAAAACATATTAATTACATCTGTTAATCTTACCGCACATGGATTTGGCACTTCAGATACACTCTCCTTAAGAAACATACGAACACACAGACACACACACACACACACACATCACTTTTTAAAAATCACTGTCTACTGTAGTTATACATATTCCCAAACAATTTATCCATAGTCCCAGACAGCTCTATTATAGCTGTTATAAGCAGATTGGGAAAAACAAACAAAAACCATCTTTGTAATCAAATTAAACACAACACATTAAATTAACCAAATCTGGTAATCAGAACACTACATAAACACTGAAAAGAAATCAAAAACACAGGAAAAATTACAAGGAAGGTGCAAAAGTAGCAACTGTTCCTCAAAGGCTCTTAAATTATGTACAGATGTTGTAAAAGAAACAGTATTTAAAAATTCAGCATGTATATTACAGGGGAAAATTTTGAAGCAATTTATGATGAGTCACATATAGAAGCACACAAATCCTGAAATCTACTATTATTTCCCATGCCTCTAATAAGCAATCATGGGGGGGGAAAAAAGATTACTTACGGATATCTCGAAAATGGATAATAAGTCTGGCCACAAGAGAAAGATATTCCTCCTAAAGGCAAAAAGTAGTATTTCAGCACAGGATACAGAAACAGATCACCATGACATTATAGCCCTTCAGTATTCGCCCTCAACATTAACGAATTTCATTTTAAAAGGTCTGTGAGCTTTTCAGAGCAGTTCATTTGCAGGGACCGACCTTTGTGAGCTAAGTGGGAATGCTTTCACAGAAGGTTTATGGTACAAGAAGGCTCAAAACCACAAAATTCAATGGAAATAATATCCACGATAGCCACATTAACAGGATCACAATACGTGTATTTGATTGTATACCAATACATCCATTTTCCATCCATTCTAGTCCTTTTCTTAATTATTGAACTTGCTTATGTGGCATACTGACTCACTTTAGTCCTTTGTCACATTTACATTACAAGAGCTATGTTATGCTGTTAATATTACAAAAGCAAGCAAGCTATTATATTTAAAAACTAACATCCAGAAGAAGTGCCAGAAGCAAAAGGACAAACAGCCTTTGCAGCAATTTATGAGTGTACTGCAAACTGCACAAAAGAATCTGTCACAGTGCCAAGGTGACAATTCCAGGGTCAGAGAGGCCATTAGTAGGAATAAACTTGTGACATAAGCATCACAAAAACTTTCACTATCGCAAGTTCCACCTCAAACACATCATGTTTGAAGACAGTAACGGTATCCAATTTCTTATAACACAAACTCCAGGAAAGAAGCTTGCACATTTGGGTACAGTCTAGAATTGCACATGATAACCAGATTTCTACCAAGACTACAGAACTTCTTCTTACTCCTAACGCATCCTTTTCATTGATGTCTTAGTCCCTCTCCACCACCAAACTGGTTATTATGGATAGTGCTACATTGTAGATAAAGAAACTTCTATGCAATTCACTCCATAAGAATTTAATCGAGCACAATCCCATATATGCATTCAGTGCTGCAGTCTCAGCAAGTCCCTTGGCTTGAAATCCACTTTGCTGGACCTGTAAGTTGCAAAACGATCAGCTTTCCCCCAGTGTAAGGGAAACACACATAAATCCAAAATCCTCATAACTAGGTACTCTGAGCAGAGACCAATCCTTAACATGCACTGGATTTGCTGTTTCTGTGGTTCATTCCAAGATTTTGACATACCAGTAACTTCTGAAAACAAACAGAGAAGGTTTACCCTTGTTTTGGCCTTCATAAACACATGGCTCTCCATATCTTTGCTGGTCTTATTGTGGGCAACACCAGCCTTCCTCATTGCTTCATCACTGGAAAAGAAAAAGAGAAGAAGTGAGGCTGGACGCTGAGGACATTAAAAATATATATATATTTCCTGTAGTTAGAAAGGTCTGCACAGTAGCTTTTTATCCTCTTCTAAACATAAGGTAGAAAAATTAGAAGATTGGTAGAATATCTCTGCCTTCAGGCAGTGAGCAGTCACAAGGAGTTGGAGCATTGATCAGGACAGAGAAGGGCAGATGTGCACAGAAGGGAGGGGACAATGAGCATGACAGCAGTGGATGAAGCAGTCAGGTGAGAAATTGGTCATAAAAAGCTTCCCCCCCAACCTTACAGTTCTCTACTATCCACAATCGCACAGCCACCAAACCTCTAGTAAACTGGACCTAGGTCTGCCCTTTGGATGGGAAATTAAAAGTGTAAGATGAAAAGGAAATAAATCCCCCACACAAATGTTCCCTACTATGATAGAGAACAATGGGCATTCTCAGTATTTAAAAAGAAGCAATTCCACCACAAAAAAATGCGCTGAGATAAACAAGTCCTAAAATCAGGAGTTCAGACAGGTGAACAGCCCTCCCTATTCAAATCCTACAGACGTATTTGTTTTTGGAAGTGTCTCATTCACTGTAAAACCTGTTCTGTTTTAAAGCAGCCTAGTAGCTACAGTCTATATTCCACGAATGAGTTACCAGGAAATACTTTCACCTTGTAATTAAAAGCTTAGCAACCTATTTCTCAGTACCTGCTCTTGCATGAGCAACTATCCTACATTAAATGTAAGGTATGGAAAGCTTCAGTCAACCTGAAACAGATTACTGTTTTCTCCCCCCTGAATTTTGACTGCATTCCTTGCAGCAGGGCTGGTGTTTGTATGAGCAGTGGCCTAGCTCAGCTTCCTGAAATAACTCAGTAAACCCTTCACACGAGTGAGCAGAGCAGATGCAACAGCCTTAAAATGCAGGAGCTTTGGTTGCTACAACTCACACCCTTACTGTGAAGAGAGCAGCAGGCTAGTAGTGTGTAGCTACTTCTTTGCAAGACACAGCAGATTAGTCAATAAAGCATAGCTACCTGCATAAGCCTCCCTTGGTAACTTGCTCATGTGGCCTGACAGACACTACAAAAAGCTCTTTATACTTAAAGGTTATTTAAAACAAAGCAGACTCTCAGCATAAAGCAGAGTAATTATTGTTTCATGGGCAAGCAAGCTTTAAAATGAACAATTCATAAGGGAACTCTGTTGCAGTGGAAGAAAATGCATCCAGTTCTTCACTGATGCCTTCCTTCTTCCAGTAGTTTCTCTTTCAGAAAGGCTTCCTTCCTCTAAGTCCACATTATGCTCTGACTCACCATTAACTTGTTAGTCCCATTATAAAACATCTCTTATTTTGAGAGCACCAAGAACCGAGCAGGCAGAAAGAGAAGGTTATGCAAATGCAAGTAAAGAAAGTGACCAATGTGGTGTTAGGATCATTCAAAAATAAATAAATAAATAAAAATCCACAATAAATAACTTACCTACTCTTACATGTATATCTATCTAGCATTTATTTTTTGCATTCTAGAGCATTACAAAGGGCACACCATTGGCTCACAGCTAGCCTGCTGTCCAGCAGGACACTCAGGTCCTTCTCTTAGAGCTCATTTGCAGCAGTTCAGCCCCTAACCTGAACTGATGCATGCAGTTATTCCTTCTCAGTTTCCCAAACATCTGGGGTCAGCATCAGCCACGCACAATGCTGCTTTTGGCTACAGAGGAGAAAGCAAAGGACTATCCAGACCCTGCACAGACTTACTTCTAGCTTTATCCTTCTTTCCAGTATTTCAGAGAGGAAAATCACCCTCCTGGTGCACACAGAATCAACCCCTTCATAACTTCAAAAACTCCACGAGCCTCCCCTGCCAGGGGAGATTGTTTGTGTGGCTGTGTAATCAGCAGTACTAAAGAAGAACCCAGCTGAGTGCTGAGGCATTCCTGGATCCAACAAGAGTCCTTGAGACTGCTTGGGCCTGCAGTCACACAATAACCTAATATTGGATGGGGCTGCTTAAGTCAAACACAGTGTTTTCTCAAGCGATGACAACCAAACAATACACAATGATCACAGGTACATCCATTAAGGTACCAACTGCACACAGCATCCCTGAAATTTCTCTTCATGCAATGTCACTCTAAATATCTATCTGTATCTACCTATATGTATCTCAACATTAAGAGCTGGAAGGGAGATCCAGGCGAAATAACAATAACTCAAGACTTCCACATTCAGCAGCTATAATGAGCTACCCAAAACAAAGTATGCAAATCATTCCATGCTTTTAAGATCAAGCTGACAAATACCTATCACTTACATTTGCACGATGAACTGGAAGACGTACATACACAAAAGCCTGTTATGAACAACCTTCTCACAAGTTCAGAAAACTTTCAGATGACTCATTTCTTGCAAATACAACATAAGCTTCACTGGAAGCTTATGGAAGAAAACAGGAACTTGCTGCACAGAGTTCAAGTCTTTTTAGGCTATATATTGCCTCTATTTCTCATTCAATAAACCTAGCCATTATAAACTCTGCTTTACTGTAGCTTTGCTTTATTTTAAGTACCAACATGAAATTTATTTTCAGATATCTAACACATAGTAATACACTTTAAAAATTAAAAAACACAACCAAACCTGCAATCATTGCACGCTTATCCCAGTAACAAATTTGCTTGCTCTTAAAATGAGCTACTGAATGAAAACATAAGAAGTATTACTACAAAGTAGGGTGAAGTGCAAAGAAGATATGCTGCTTGCAGAACAGCCTTCGGGGGAAAAAAAGACTGCGCTTACAACAAAAAGTACACAGAACATAAAAAAGATGCCTGTGTGTACATGCAAGTGTTTAAGCAAACAGAAGAAATCTTAATTCTACTTTCTCCACCATTGTCCTATTCAATCTCTGCCCCTTACTGTACGTTTCCCATTCAAACATTTATCATTGCTGCTTCCTGCTCACAGAAAAGCAGTCACAATTTGCAAAGCAAACACACAGACAACAAATGCCCATTGCATTAAGGTTTGTATCAGCTGATTCATATTCATTTCCCCTAAGTTGCAGGACATTGCAAAGCAGTTCTGTTTGCTTGTGTTGATGAAGAAGTACAAAAGAAGAGGGAAACCAAACCGATTCTCCTGACTATATACATATCTCCTGAGATATATATATCTTGCACAAGGTTTAGACAGTAAAACATCAGCTCTGAACACCAAAAAATTCAACAAACAGACATCGTATCTGTCACAAATACCATAAAATTAACTCTGAAACATCAGTTAGGAAAGCCCTGCCTTCAAAAGGCACAAGGCACACCCAAAGTTCTTCAAGCATTCATAAACAAGGATTTGAAAAACACATTCAGTTCTATGATAACCAGATTTCACGAGGTAAAGGAACTTTCTCTGTAATAGGAAAAGCAGGTTGCAGCAAAGTAATTCAAGTAAAGAGATTGCTTCTGGACAACCAAAATGCTGAACTTTATTTCTTTTAAGCAACCTTTATACATCAGGCAGATACCAACAAACACACTTGTCTAGAACTACTGCCACAGCAACCCCCCATACCAAATAATCAACAGATTCAGTCGCTGACGTTTTCATTTCGTTTTTGCTGTTGACAAGAAGTCAGATGCAAGGTAACGACGGTGGTTTTCATAGAACAGAGCTTGTCAGACTGGGCAGCGCTAAGCAGCACAAAGTGGAAACCCTAAAACAGAGGCTCCCCAGCAGGCCGAGCATCCGCTATGCCCGGGGAAGGGGAAGGAAAAAAGGAACGGGGATCGCAGAAGCGAAGCCAAACAGGAGCCGGCTCCCCCCCGCACGAGCTCCGAGCAGGAGCCGGCGCCGAAGGCCGCACGCAGGGGTGGCAAAAACCACGGACAGAGCCGGAGCCCTACGAAGGACCCGCGGAGACGGACGTGCCGCGGCCATTCGAGCACGGGCAGCCCCGGGGCAGCGGGAGGCGCCGGAGCCGCTCCGGCAGCGGCCGAGACGCGGCCTAGCCAGCAGCCGGGCCGGGGCGGGCACTCACATCTGGCTGACGAGCTTCTGCCGGAAGTTGGTGCTGCGCCAGTCGGTCTCGGGCCCGGTCACGTCCATCCCCGCCGCCGCCGGTCTTCACCGCCACCCCAGAGCCGCGCTCCTCGCCGCCGCCGCTCCCCCACACGGCAGCCCGGAAGTCTCACGCCACCGCTTCCGGCGCGCTGAAGGCCGGAGGGAAATGAAGTCCGGGCGTTTTCTCCGGAGAGTCTCGCGAGAACTGCCGCCCGGCACGGCGCGGGGCGCGCCGGGATTCGTAGTCCCGTTCCACGCAACCCGGCTGCGGGAACGGCCCGGCCGGCCCCGCTCAGCGCACAGCCGCACTGCGCAGGCGGCGGTGCCGAGTGCCGCTGCCCGGGGGCGCCGCCGTGCCGGCAGGTGTCCGGGTCCCGCGCGCCACGCCCGGCTCCGGCCGCCGTCCGTCCCTCCCCCGGCGGGCGGGCGCGTCGGGCGGGGGCGCCGCTGTTCCGGGGCGCATGAAGGCGGAAGCCGCAGGCGGAGGCCGCCGCCGCCGCTCTCGGTAGGTGGTGGGGCGGCGGGGGAGGGGGCGGCGCCGGGCTGAGCTGACTCAGAAGGAAGGGGCGCGGGGGGGTCGGGCGCGGGCTGCGGGTACGTGGGCTGAGCGAGCCGGGGCGGTGCGGGGCGCGGGCCCGAAGGCGGCGTCGGCAGGGAGAGGAAAAGCAAAAGCAGAGCTGTGCTTGAACTGTCCTTCACCCCGCTGTCACACGGCTGGGGGAGAATCAAAGCGAAGTGGGAGCTCCAGGTTGCATCTCCTGCAGAGAAGGCTGCGCGTTCTGTTCTCCTGGCGTTCAAATGTGTGAGCGACAGGGGGAAATAACAGCCAAACAACGCAGGTCCTTGCAGGAAAGAAAGAAACAAACATGGTGAGCAGTGCAAATGAATTCCTGTTTAGGTGGGTTGGAAGCGCCCTCCGCTCTCCATCCGGTCACTTAATTGTATTTGGCACAGAACTAATTACTTCTTTAACGTTTTTTTCTTCCGTGTACTTTAGGCAATTAAAAATGCATGGTGTGACTGAAGTAGTTCAACAGAGCAGCCTTGCCAGCTCGCCAAGCCTCTCAAAAGTCCCAGAGCACATAGCACTGGTTAACTGATAAGCTGTGTTTTGGCATAGTAACTGTGCCTGGTTCTATGGAAGGTTTACAGATCTCTGTAGACATAGAGCTAAACACCGAGGACCATCCTCAGACTCGAGAAAGCTGAAGCCTTAATGTAGGTTTGAGGATAGGGCAGGTACACACTGTCTAAACATAGCTGTTCCTCCTCCAAACACAACAGCAGCTCTGTCCAAAGCAGAAAGGAGAGAGAAACAAATGATGAAGCTTCCAGAGAAAGTATTGTTTTGAGATTGTTATCTCATTGTATGAGATAGCACTGTATTGAATTTGTTTCCCTTACTGCAACTTCCCTTTGGTAGTTGTTAGGGCCACAGGGCACCTTCCAAAAATACCCATCAGAAGACTTCACAGCTCTGTGAATTTGGGCAGGCTACAAGAAAGAGATGATTGGTTTGTGGGTAAGGCAAAATATTCAAGTTAGGCAGCTCATGCTCTTTAGGTTATGCTGCTTGTGAGTAAAAAAAAAATCTTTTAAAATATTTGTATGTCTAAATATGGATAGATTTCATGGAAGTTTTGCCATATCTGTGTTAAATGAGATGTTTTAGTCTCAGTGTGTCTTAGAAATACATTGTAAAAGGCACAGGGGGAAAAAAACCAAATGTTTGTTTCTGAAAGGAATGAATATCATTTGTGAGACAGCATCATTTGCAGAAGCTGTTTCCCAAACCACACCTTTAGGTTTCCTCCCACACTTCAAGTATACTACTAATGCTAGAAACTGAAAATGACTCAGAAATTCAGCTCAGAGGGATGTGCTTGCATGTCTGCATTGGTGACTTAAAGAAGATGGCGTGTGTAGGCCAAGCAAAAACATAACTCCTATCACTGAGTGCTCAGAACTAAAACTGAGATGTTGTGTGGTACCAGGTGCCATCACTTCTTTTTGTGAGGACCTTAGACTAAAATAATTGTTTGGGTTATTTCCCCTACTTGTAGAAGGTTCCCTTACAAGTGCCCATTGCAAATCATGGTATAGTTGGTAAATCGTTCCAGTATTTGCACTCCAGTTATGCTGAACAATAGTTTTGCTTTTCAGTTTACATTGTTTGTGGCATTACATCTGTTTTCTCAGTTATTTTGGCAGGCACCCAGCTGCCTCCCCACTCTAAAAGCTCCCTGACTAGTTGATTTGTTTGCATGCCCTATGTCCTGTTGAATTCTGGTACCTCGCCAGGTTCTGCCTATTCACATTTGCAACCCCTGAGAGTCAGCATAACTTGCATTTTGTTCTAGTCTTGTATCTTGCTGTCTCATATCAGGCTGTCAGCTGAAGGCTGGCTTAGATCCTAATTCTTCCTACTCCTTTGGGAGACATGGAGGTGTGGGAAGCCTCAGGGCATGGCTATTGCATTCCCTTTGATGCACAGGGTGAGGATGAAAAGGCAAATCCCATAACCTGCAGGAACAGAATTCAGACAGAATAAAAAAGAAAACAAGTCTGATGGTCAAGCACTCTGTTTTCCAAATATCACAAAGGACAGATATTCTGCACTTAATGAGACACAGCTATCAGCATCCCGACCTGATTTTTAAGTTCTCTCTGCTTTGAGCAGGAGACTGGACTAGAGACCTCCCAGGGTTCTCTCCTGCCTGAATTATCCCACAGTTCTAAGAAAGTATTGGACCCCCACCAGGCTTGAACCACCTGTCCATATGGCAGCAAGCTAAACAGCATTAGGATACCCAACACCAGCAAGTTCTAGTTTATTTTGGGCACAGCTGATGCAGAAGAAAATATCATGATCTGCGTAAGATACCTCCTCACATACAGAGATATAACTGACAGCCAGAAGCAGTTCGATACAAAAATGTCTGAGTTTCCATAGAAACTAACTTGGTTACTCCCCCTCCTGTAACCAAGCTCTCAGAACAGCCCACCAACCCCAGCACACACTGGTAAGCATCACTGTGTGATTTGGATGCTAGTCACAGAATTTGGGGCTCTATTGTACCATGCAATATCAATAATAGATTTCAACATACTGAATCATCAACAGTCTGTTTAAAGCGTGTGATCACTGCATAGCGTATCTCAGCAAAGCATAAAGGCTGAATATACGTATTCTGACATCAGGATGTACTCAGAACGTGCCCAGACCCAGCTGCTGGAAGGTACAACACATTATTTTGTAGGGAAGCAGGACTTTGTTCTCAGTCTCAGGAAGCATATACTGTAACCAGATAAATTGCCCCTCCTCAGGTTGGTCTTTACTGGAGCAGTACACAAACATCTTGGTGTTACAGTCCCACGCCACATCTCTTTTAGCATACCTTCCTTTCCGCGTTCTAGTTGAGCAACCCCACTCCTGTACCCTGTGTTCTTAAACAGATGAAGTTTTTCAGTGAGCACAAGAGCCAACAGCATCCCAGTCTCTCACCATTTTACTATTTGAATGATCAAGTACAATGTATTCCCTCAACTCTTCCTGTCCCACTGCCAACTTCCTCCCTCATAGGCTACATACCTTTAGTGTAAAGGCAAGTGTTGTCATTGATCAGGAAGAGGATTTTGTTAAAACACCAAGCCACAGTTCTTTTCATACATTGATAAACAGTTACTTCAGTTGAATAATTGTTTTTTTTTTCCATACAAGTGTTCTGCAGAAGCATGCTGTGGTAATGAAAATTGAATACAAGATGATCACAGAGCTATCAGCAAGCCTTTAAAATACTTAGCTTCCAGTGCACCCACAGCTTGTTTCAAGGGACCACTAATAATAAAATGAACTTTGAACATAGTATAGGAAATACTCATTTCCTTCAGACACTTCCTCTGTCTCTATGGTTGCAAGGCACAGTTGCTTTCTCCTGGTTTCTAAATAGAATCCAGGCACATAATAGATAAAATTGCAGCCTATTGAATAAGAATAAGAGCAGTCCTGTTGTGCTAGATAGCTCTGAAGATTTTGAGTTTAGGTTTTTTGGGGGTGATTGTTTTATTCTTTTATCTCCTTGATGTGGAGTGACCAAACAGTACGTGTCTCCCCACATCAGCATTGCCTATAGAAGCGCTTTTGCAATTACTGACCTCATATACCTCTTTTCTCTTCATGCACTAGATATTCACTTGTAATATCCCAGTATTAGTCAGTCCACTAACCAATGCCCTTTGAAAGATGAATGCAAACCAACCTAACTGTAGGACTTTATGCAGCCAGCTAAGAAGGTCCCTAGGCTGATTTTATCTACAGTTTTAAGGTGCTTAGAACAAGAGTTAGAACAGGACTTACCTTCTGTTGTTTTTGGAGACAGAATCCCACAGCACATGAGAAGATGGTTTTTGTCTTTGCTGCAGTTAAAGAATTCATCTCATCCACCTGAAAGTCAGTCCTGCAGTTCTCAGCCCCTGAATCTCACAGTTAACAGCTGCCCAACACCAATAAACTCACACAAGAAGGGGAGAAAAAAAAAAAAAAGACAAAATACTAAATTTCTAAAACATTACTCAGTCATGGACAGAGTTTCTTGGTAATAAAAGTAGAACAGAAATGCCACAAGAACATTCTGCTATCAAGAAGCTGATGCTAGAGAGGCCCACAGCAGGAGAGACTCAGCTGTATGGCTCAAGGGATTGTAATGGCAAGCAAAGGCCTGCTTACAGCTCCTTCACTACAAGGGTGGATATACTAGCCTCTGAAAATGGTGTCTCCAGGCTTAGAAGATAACAAAGTTCATGTATGGTCAGGAACAAAAAATAGTAAATAGAAGGTTTTCTGCAGCATGCAGGAAATTGAACAAGCCTGTTCTGTACTTTCATTCACAGCTGTACCTCCTGTACTACATTTAGCCCTTTCATTCCTCCCTCCAAAGAAAAGACTGAGCAAAATGCAGATTTGAGATGGAGTTAGATAATGTACAGCTACAGTAAAGTCCCTTCTCCTTTTTAAGATGAGAAATGCTGACAAGGCATAAGAATTCCTAGATATATTAGCAGTGATTCCCTGCATCCAGCTGGTACACTGCACATGAAATAGCACACTTCCACTTATGGGCTATCAGATTTTAGGCAGTAACAAAGGCACAAAACACACTAAAGAAAAGCTGCAGTTAGACCACATAGTCTGCAAAGCAAGACACTGTTGTGCTAGCACTGATACCCCTCTGTAGCAACTTTGTAGTCTATATTTAACACAGTAGAGACATACATAACATTATCAGCTAACCAAAAGCACTGCATTTGGTTCAGAAAACCAGAACACCAACCCAATTTTCCCCCACCTTCACTCAAGCAACCGCTTTTCACAACTGTACCCACCCAGTCCCAGCTGCCTCTTATACAGCTGAGGGCACTCAGTAAATCAGCTGATTCCTTCTGCTCATTCCCCATTCACTGTTCAATGGCAAGTAGGCAACAATCCACAAAAATTATATCATATATACTACTAATAAGCTACTTTTACAACACATGCCTTTACTAAAGTTTGTTGAGCAGATGCAATATCCAGTTTAGCTGTAGCACATCACACTTCTTTTCTCCTCTGGTCTCACTTCCACCTACACTGACACACACTAAGGCTGCATCAAAGGTCATGCTGTTTTCTCTGTCCAACAAAAGTCTTAGAATTCAGAAAGCTGCTCATTTATTACATGTACTTCTGCTTTTTGTTGCAATTATTTCACTCTTCAGAGGCTCACTGATACAACTCCCTAATTTGTTGAAAAGGTACATTTTTTGGAGCATTAACCACATTAAAACACATTAACTCTGTGGTTTGTTTGAATTTGTTCCTCATTTGGACAGTATCTTAGCCTAATTTGTTTTTGCTGCATTTCTTCTCTTAGTGAATTTCTGATCAACACCTAGTAATGCTCACTCCTTCACTTGCCTTTCTTTTAATATTATCTACCTTGCCTCAATCTATCACTCGTATTTCCCAGGAGCAAATGAAATGATACAGTAATGTTTTGTCTGCTTCAAAGGCAGTCATCTTATTTCTAGGAAAAACATCTACCTGTCATGAAAAAGAATCCATTATTCATTTCTTCAGCTGATGATGGATAGCTTCCCTGTATAATCGACCTGAATGTGCTTCCTAGAAGGCAGTCTGAAGTCATCAGAGTTTCTCTTCTGAGCTCATTGCCCTGGTTTTGCTGGCAAAGAGCAGACAGCCATTAATATACATTTGCACTTTTTTTCCATCCCACCCAGCAAGCAATGTCACCTAGCTTCCTTTTGTTTTGGACAGCATAAGGTGACTAAGGTGACTTCCTTCAGGCAGTGCAATAACTGTTTTCATATTTCTTAGTGCCATCCAGACAGCTTCTCCTCACTGACCACGCACAGAATACCTCGCAGTACTTTGGGAGCTTTCTATGGCTGGTACAATTAGCGGTGGTTTTGTCTCTTCATTGGTTGTTTGGATTTGTTGGATTTGTTCTGCTTTTGCTTTTCTGACTGCTGATAGCCCTTTGTGACTGTCCCACACACCACTAAGCTATTTCCCAGAGCCACTGGAGGAGAGGTTGTTATAACTGCCTTAAGCAGCACTGTCAGCTAAGGAATTTCCTTTTGCTGATGTGTTTTTTTTGAGTGTCTGCTCTGACAACTAGGCATAGTGCATCAGATCTAACTGCTGCAACTTCTCACATTCTTCAAAGACAATAGAAAGAATGAATTACAGGATGCTAACAGAGGAATCATGAGATTTTGAGAGCTTAACCACAGGCATGAAACAATGACATCCAGCTAGCTTTTCACAGGTATTTCCCCATATGCTGTAAGGACCTTCCTACAGTGTCTATACTGTATAGCAGTACAAAAATGTATGGGATAGCCCTCTACAGTGCCTACACCAAAGGAAATATCCCCTCTGCAGAGACCCACAGTGAAGTCAAAAGGAGTTGTGCATGCTAGCTTGAAGTCAGCACGATAAAGAAGCTCACTGCAAAGCCTGTAGGTGTTGTATAGAATGGAAATGTGCTCAGCTAAGGAAAATAAAGCAGAAAACAGGAGAGAATAAAGCTTTCAGATTCTATGGTAAAATATCAAGCGAAAGACCAAAGGTGCAATTTTGTTGGTTTTTTTTTACAACAAAGTTATTTGAGGATATTAGGCAATGTGGAATTTGGCAAAAATTGTGACAGATCTGCTGTTTGTTACAGACATCATAGAAATGCAAAGGAAACAAGGGGTTTGGCAATAGGTTGGGAAGTGAAAATATGTGTACATCCCCACATGCAACATAGTTTTGGACTGGAGAAACAGGAGTCAAAAAATCGTTAGTAGTGCCATGTTTTGCCAGTTTGATATGCTAATGTATCCCTGTCTATTTTCAGTATCATTCAGGATAATTTCTCTTGGGTAGAATTGTTTTTGATGGTTCTCCTTTGACTGAAGAGTCGGTTTGATTTATTTACTGTGATAGATGAGTCAGAGGACCATTTGTAATCAAAAGACACAAACCTTTGCTGATTCTGTTGTCTCACAGATTTCATTCTGCTGCAGCTTTTGGCTGAGCATTTCTGCCTGGGATGGCGGAGGATCAGGAGCTGACTCAGCCACACAAAGCTCAACTCGAGTCCTCCCTTCAGCAGCGCACCAGCAACACATACCGCAGTGCGGAGCACTCTCAGGCTTTGCTCAGTGGCTTGGTATCTCTCCGAGACAGCAGCATCCTCTTTGATGTAGTTCTCGTAGTGGAAGAGAAACCTATTGAGGCTCATCGGATACTGCTAGCTGCATCTTGTGACTATTTCAGGTACACTTTCAGTACAGCAGTAACAAGCATGTGTATGAGCGTAAAGCAACATTGCAACTTCCAAATCTTCTGTTAGCACACTTGGCACGCTGCTTCCTGATGTAGAATTAGATCCACAAGGTAGAGCTGAATGGGTTTCAGATTGCTACGAATTCATCTCTCTGTTACGTGTAGAAATAAAGTTCCTGGTAGCGCACTGTGAGCTTACCTCCACTACATTCACAGCCTTGGAGGTAGTTGGAGGTATGTAAAGGGGAGAAGATAACTCACTTTATTTTTGTAAACAAATAAATCTGAAGGCAGTGCAGACAAATCTGGAAGAACTGCTCTAGCTTAAAAAACCTCAAGTTCCTGTTTTTTTCTTCCCCCATCCCTAGAGTATCTGCCTTCACCCACTGCCTGTCTGTATGTACTGGGTCTGTATTTAAATCCTCCACTGTGAATTACACCTTTCAGGTGGTCCCCACTGTTTTTCTGCAGAATGAGAGGTATTCCTTTCTTAGGTCCTGAAAGTCTGTGCTTTTTGTTTCATTGGCTTAGAAAAGAGGTAATCCCAAAGAAGTGTCTGACTAGGATTTTATCTTATTGAATATTTTGTTATGTTCTCAGGATACCACAAGATAAGCAAACTGAATACAGTTTCAGTGTAAATCTTTTTTTTACAGAGGAATGTTTGCAGGAGGACTAAGAGAGATGGAACAAGAAGAAGTTCATATTCATGGCATTTCCTACAACGCAATGTGTAAAATCTTGAATTTCATTTATACTTCTGAGCTGGAACTCAGTGTCAACAGTGTACAGGAAACCTTAGCTGCAGCCTGTCAGCTTCAGGTGAGGTGCTGGGAGGTATGATGAAAAACAAGTGAGAAACAAAAGCAAAAATGAAAGAAACAGAAAACATGGCTGGAGGGCTAGGGAGTGAAACAGAGCATGATTCCAGTGAGAAGAATTTCTTTGGGATACAGTAACCATTGGAAGGGCTGGAACAATGAATGAGTGCTTGCAAGTCTGATCTGTGCTATGGTTTCATCACCCACAGACCATTTTGTCTAAAAGATTATTTTATGAAGCCCTCACTTTCACTGATCAGCATATAAAAGCTTCCCTAGAATAGAATATTGCTCACCTATGATAAAGGACAGGGTGTGCTGCTCAGAAATCATTGTGCTGCTTAAACCTGCCAAGATCTACCCCAGATTGAGTCCACAGGCACATCACCTTACCTAACCTCATCACTACCACCATGGTTTCTGCACAAAGTGCCTTTTGCTTTCAAGGCAGTTTTTTTTTTCTCTGATTTTCCTTGCAGCTAATTGCTGCACAGGATTTGGTACTAACCTTAAACCTTCCAGGTGCTTTGGTTGGCTACACCCTTAGCACCAGTTTGTTAGTGGAGGAACTCTTGATCAGTTGTTCCTTTACCAGTTGTCCTCCTGCCAGA
The DNA here is from genome assembly GCA_035772895.1 of Perdix hodgsoniae. Lineage (NCBI taxonomy): Eukaryota > Metazoa > Chordata > Aves > Galliformes > Phasianidae > Perdix > Perdix hodgsoniae. Next base: position 1,693,175 of record JAPSGF010000054.1, read on the forward strand.
TACAACTCCAGATAATACTCAAAAGACAACACTAAATACTAATGTTCTTCTCACTGGCTTTCTATGCTCTTGAATGATGCAGATATTTTTGTTATAGTTACAATCTGTGATACAGTGTGTCTGTAGTGCTCTGAGAGAGCAACTGAAGGAGAGGCTCTTGCCATGTCCTTCATGCCTTTTGTTTCCATGACTGCCTCCCAGGCAGCCTTCATCTCATGTTAACAAAGGAAGCAGCCTGGCTGTTCAGTATCCCATGTGCCCCAGAAGATGCATTGCTGCTACACAAGAAGCAAAACTCAAAGGCTTGCAGTATAGTGTGGCTAGAAGATCTGGGTTATATTCACCTATGTACCCATGTTGAGTTGTGATTTTTCTCTGGGGAAAGGTGAACACGGTGATCAGACTGTGAGAAGAGCAATTTTCTTGTCAACAACTTTTTTACAGTTTTTGGAAGCTTCCTGTTCTGTGCTTCTGTCATCTGTATCTTGGAACGTAAGGCAAATGGTGTATGAAATAAAAGATCTCTCTCTCTTGCAGATTCCAGAAGTCATTAAGTTCTGTTGTGATTTTCTAATGTCCTGGGTAGATGAAGAGAACATCCTGGATGTATACAAACTAGCTGACCATTATGACTTGAGACATTTGAGCGATCAGCTGGACTCCTACATTTTGAAGAACTTTGCAGCCTTCTCAAGGACACAAGCGTACCGACAGCTACCCTTGCAGAAGGTCTACTCCCTTCTCAGTAGCAACCGTTTGGAGGTTAACTATGAATTTGAAGTTTATGATGGTGCACTTTTTTATCATTATTCTCCAGAGCAACTGGAGACAGATCAGGTCTCCCTGATGGAGCCCCTTAAGCTACTTGAGACAGTTCGTTTTCCTCTAATGGAACCCCAGATCCTGCAAAGGCTTCATGACAAATTAAGTCCATGTCCTTTAAAAGATACAGTCGCAGATGCACTAATGTACCACAAGAATGAATGTCTTCAGCCAATGCTCCAGAGCTCCCAGACACAGCTGAGATCAGAGTTCCAGTGTGTAGTGGGATTTGGAGGGATGCATTCTACTCCATCCATTGTTCTCAGTGATCAAGCCAAGTATCTGAACCCCCTGTTGGGAGAGTGGAGGCACTTTACAGCTGCACTAGCCCCCAGAATGTCCAACCAGGGGATTGCTGTTCTCAATAATTTTGTATATTTAATTGGCGGAGACAACAATGTAAGTGGTTTTCGAGCAGAGTCAAGGTGTTGGAGGTAAGATAAGGATAATCCTGCTACTATTCTCATTTCCACCCCATTGCCCATCTCTGAGTCAGTAAGCCTTTAGCGCAGTCTGCTTGCTGGCAAAAAAGATAGGAACCTCTCACTGAAAGAAATCACAAGAAATGAGGAAATTAGCATCATAGCAACAGAAAGCTTCCAGCAATGCTTATGGAACAAAGCCAAGCCTGACTGGGTAGAAACAGCTGCTTATTCAGGAGTATTACATGTGCAACCTTCTCTTCTTTGTTCGTTTCTGTGATTCTGTGATTCTGTGGAGGTAGTGAAGTATTAAAGGTGTGGGAAATGGTAATGAACTAGAATTCTCCAGAATCTAGACTGTCTAGATGCTCTTGAAATGAGATTTTCCGAAAGTCCTCTCTGTGTGTAGTTCTCATCCCTGTGCAAAGGGATTTAGCCACCAGAAAGGATTTGTAAATAAAATGCTGTTATTAGTTAATTACTGAGAAAATGCATGCACAGTAGCAGCATTCCAGGGTTGTCTTCAGTTCTGTGCCAGAAAAAAATGCACAATGGAGAAAGGAACAGTTTTAGATCTTGATTCCCATTACATTGCAAAAACAGATATAAACCCTTTTGATTTTATAATGTAATCATCTTATCTTTACTGGTTTTAGTGGAACTGCCCTGATTTCACACCACACACATCTTCACTTCACCATCAGCTGTCACTGTAACTACAATTTCCAGATTAGATAGATGCTTATATTTGAAAATTAAGCATGAGGCTTACTTGAAGCAGCACATATGTTGGAAAAAAAGTATCAAAGAAGCCACAGAATGCTTATGCACCCTCTTGATGTCTTGAAGATCCAGATTCAGTCTTGCTACTGTTAGAATGTTTTACCTTGTAGAATGGCTTTATGCTAACAGAGATTTTGATACATAATCTCAAGGCATGTATAATACAATAGAAAACCTAGGCTTTTATAGCACGATTTTATCAGCTGAAATACATCTTCTAAAAATAGACAAAAAGAACTTTGCTAATAATAAAATGATGACAGTACTGTATTTCACTCCACTTACAGCTGAATTTCATCTCAATCAAAGACAGTACAGTAACCCTGTGTGTGGTGCTGTCTTGTATTCCAGCAGTGATTCTGTGAATGTATGAATCACTTTCTTTGATCCCATTCTTTTACAAGGTATGACCCACGACACAACAAATGGTTCCAGATCCAGTCCCTACAGCAAGAGCATGCTGACCTCAGTGTTTGTGTTGTGGACAATTATATATATGCCGTCGCAGGCCGAGATTACCATGAAGACCTGAGGGAAGTGGAGAGGTATGACCCTAAAAGCAACACTTGGGAATATGTGACACCTCTAAAGAAGGAGGTAAGGAGTGCATTAGCCACACACACTGATACAGTTCCTCAGTTCCTAATTTCATCTTTTCAGGTGCTTTTCTCATGCATAGCTTTCATTTTGCTGATACTTGCGTAGGAAGCAGTAGCTTCTGTATTTGAGATAAACATACCAGTAAAGAATAATAATAACATATAACTTTAATTTTGAGGTTTAATGCTTATTTTTCTTGTTTTCTTCCTGTTTTCCCCTGCACCTCTGTTGTATTAATCCTTAAAACTATTTCAAATTGAACATGTAAGTCAAGGAACTTCCCATTCCTCCTGGGGTAGGTAAACCATGAATAGTACAAGCTTCTTGTGTACAATCCTGAGAAGCATGCTTTATTCCCAATTAGAAGAAATCGTCAAATACTAGGAAGATACCATAGGATCACAGAATGGCTTAGGTTTGAGGGATCTTAAAGACCATCTAGTTCCAACATCCCCTGCCATGGGCAGGCTTGCCAACCACTAAATCAGGCACTAGATCAGATACTAGATCAGGTTGCTCAGGCCCTATCCAGCTTCCAGGGATGGAGCATCCACAACTTCTCTGGACAGCCTGTTCCAGTGCCTCACCACCCTCTGAGTGAGGGTACATCAGTTTCTATATACTATTTAGTTCATGGACTTCCAAGTAGGCAAGGGAGAAAAGTAATTATATGGATGAGTTTCTAATAGCGAAATAGTAAGAAATGACAACCCACTGGAGTTCTGGAAGTTTTGGAAAGTTCTGGGGTAATTTAGAAATTCACATTTTCAACATAATCACCTTGAAAGGAGTTGTCTATAAAAAAATAGAAAATCCTTCCAGATGTTAATATCTGCATAACTCATGAAGAATGTCACTTCTTTAATGTCTATTCCATACTTTGAAGCTGGGAGAAATACATAAACACAGACTTGCTTTCCCACATGGTGATGCAGGTATATGCACATGCTGGAGCAGCACTGGATGGGAAGATGTATATTACCTGTGGGAGGAGAGGAGAAGATTATTTGAAGGAGCTGCAATGTTATGATCCAAAGACTGACCGCTGGGAAGTTTTGGCAGATGGTCCAGAGAGACGTGCTTGGCATGGGATGGCGGCACTGCTGGGAAAGCTCTATGTAATTGGAGGAAGCAACAATGATTCTGGCTACAGAAGGGATGTTCACCAGGTGAGAGCATATCATACCTACAACTTGGAAGAGTCTGTTCTTACAGATGCTTGCACACTGATGTCTTTCTCCTCCTAAGTACACATGTAAAACTCTCTAGCATCAGCTCTCTTCCACTTAATTGCAGAACTTACCATGATTTATTTGCTGCTGCTGAATGCATTGTCTAAGCATTAAAGCTCTAGCATTTGAGATTCATGTAAATTTTAAAATATTTTTGCTAAATGACATTCACTCCCGTGCAGATAGACCATAAGTAGCACATCAACTGAGTTTCCTTTAATTGCCTTCTCATATTCATTTTTTCCTAAGTTAAGAACTTTGGAATGAGCAATGTACGATCGCAGGACAGGATTTGTTAAGGATACGTTGGAAAGCACAGTGAATGGACTGGATGGCAATTGTATAATGCAATAAAATATACAGTACCTGATGGGCAGTGATGACTGGAGAATTTTCTTGTGTCTCATTCTGACTTCTATAACTGCTAAGGACGTAGAAAAGAAAAAAAAAAGAAAAAAAAAAGTAATTGTTTTTTTTAAAGCCAATGAAGATAGCAAAATTCAAGCTATAGTTTGAGTTACAAGAAGATGCTTACAAATAAATGGAGTTAGTAAAGTAGGTACCCATATTTTCTAAAATGAAATCTAAAACTTTCCAGCATGCGGTGCAGAGATGGTTTAACAGGTTTGTCATGTTTTGGTGATACAGCACAATTTTTCCTAATGCAAACAGGTGCACTGCGTCTGAGCTTATATTAACATGTCCTCATCTTACACTTCTGTATCTATTTGTTTGAATGACATACAGCTGTTAGCACAACAGCTGGGTCAGATGTTGTGATTGAGTTATATGGCAAATATGCACAGGGTTTTTCACTGACCATTCTACATCTCCTGCATGGGATACATGCTCTCCATTATCAATACCCCATCGAAGGACTGATGGTTTAGTCTGGCTACATAATTAGTTTTCCATACAGCCAGGCTCCGTCACTGAGATCAAAGTTCAATTTTGGCTAATCTATTTTTTACCTTTTACAGGTTGCCTGCTACAGGCCAAGCACTGATCAGTGGACAAATGTATGTCCACTTCCTGCAGGACATGGAGAGCCAGGTATCGCTGTCTTAGACAACAGGATCTATGTGCTGGGAGGCAGATCCCACAACAGAGGAATCCGCATGGACTATGTCCACATTTATGATGCAGAAAGAGACTGCTGGGAGGATGGACCCCAGTTGGAGGATGATATTTCTGGGATGGCTGCCTGTGTTCTCACCTTGCCCAGGGCTATTCTAATGGAAACAGAGAAATGGTTCTCAGAATGGCATGCAGACCGCATGAAGTATCACCTTGACCTTCCATCAGAAGTTATGAGCGTATCAGACTGGGAGGAATTTGACAATTCAAGTGAAGATTAAAAAATTTAATATTTATTTTTTGCCAGTAGTTGAGGAAATTAAGTCTTGAAAGAAAAAAAAAAAAAAAGAAAAAGAAAAAAACACAAAGATTTTATATGTCTTTCTTATATCCATAAAAATGTATTTAAAAGTTTGAAAAATAAGTGTTCTGCACAAAATGACATTCGCTGTTATTATCTGCTCATCTGCAAGTGTTTTGCACAAAATGCCACTACCAGTCAGTATCTGCTCACCTGCCAGAAAGCAGAATTTTTAAAGTAACCACAGAACTGCCATTTCCCCCCAGATAAAGTAGAGAGGTTCTTTTCCTTTGAAGGAGACCTCTCAACTTTCAGCATGGACAGAAAAAAAAACAAAAAAAAAAGGCACAGAAAGCTCAGCTTGACTGGCTTCTTTCCTTCCAGCTTTTAGTGTGAAATAGCTTTTTGAGTTTAGGGAGATTTTTGTTTTTTTTTTCTGGTAATAAAACCTTCTAGCAAGCCTAACATAGGGAGGTAAGAACTAGCATCTACCTCCTGTGCCAGGCGTCAGACAGCTTGATCATTTCTAGCCAGACTGAACATACAGAAGCAGGAACAGTAGCAAGAAATCTGAACCTTCATCTCATCTGGGCATGCAGCCATCTTCATAGCTGGGTTAGAGTCTGTGAACTGACACCCACTCCTGAATTTCTGTACTACAGGTGCTGACAAAGCAGCAGAAAGATTTCTAGGAACAGCTCTTTGTACAGAATATGGCAATCTCATCATTCAACTGTCAGACACATTTGTTCACAAGCATAAATTAATTAATAAATCTTTGTCAGAACTTTTTTTTTTTCTTTTTAACTACTGTCACAGTTTTATTAACCATGATGTGGAATCTAAAAGATGGAGAGTTCAATTAGATCCCATGTTCCTACATTATTATCAGTGAAGATACACCAGCTTGGGGGAAGGGCTGATTTTTAATTCACTCTTTTAACATACACTTTACAAAAGGATAAATAATTGGGTTTGCCTCAGATGAGGAAAGTAAGTAATAAGCAGATAACAAGCAGTAGTGAAGAAGCCACTCATCCAAGACCCTATGGTAGCTGAACTAATGACAGGAAAATAACAGAATCACCACAGCTCAAAAAGATAAGACAAAGAAAAGCCTTTGCTTAAGAAGCTTAAATGATTCACTTCTGACTGCCATTTTGCTTGACATTAGTTTAGAAGCTGATTTAAAGTCCAAACCATTGTGATATGTGGACATTATGGGTTCCTTCCCTCCTGGAGGGGCAAGGACTAATGGGTGCCACATTAAAATCGTGAGCCAAAGTGATTCTCAGTAATCATCACATAACAAATAATCATTGGCCTGCTGCTTCAGAGAATCATTCTTCCATCACTTGATTTCAAAATGGATTTCATTGACTCCACATGAGTACAGCGGGCTTCTGGAAAAGGCTTAGAAGGATTTGAACTGCTTTTTTTTATTTTCAGCTGGGAAGTCAGATTGTTTTTCTTCAGCACTGTCATTTTTTACCTCAATTTTGGACCCTTTGCCAATTGGCAAATAAAGCAGCAGATCTGACAAAGCAGGAAACCCTATAAGTGAGCTTCCTCAGAAAATCCATTTTGATAATAAACTCTGACTGTTATACTGCAATACAGGAGCCTGAGGTGTATTCATCTTTAGCCCACAGAGCTATTCTAAATGTGTAAGAATTCAGTTGAGCTCTCACATGTAATGACAAATCTCTCTGATGCTGACATCACAAAAACACTCCTTCCAGACTGCAAGCACTGCAGTGGCAATCTGTTGTGCCTGCACAGTGACCAAGTGATTCCACACTCCTAGTGATCCAAGCCATGTTCTAGATCCAGATGTTCCAACTAACCCTGGCACTTAGCACACATCCACCTGCACTGCTTGCAGCGTGTTTCACGTTTTAACTAGCATGTATTAACAGACCAGTGAGAAGCAGTGTATTTCGAGGGAAAATGGTTTTTAGCTTCTCTCATGATGATTAAAAATGGGATCATTTTTTGTCTGGCTTATTTTCTTTTTCCTGTGTATTCCACTAGAGGGCATTACTTACTATTTTAAATAAGCTAGGCTTAAATTACGTAGGGGAACACAAGATGTAATTATTAAGCTAAAGAAACGTCATGAGGAAACTCACAATTCTATTTCTCCCAGCCTTTTCCTATCACTCCTCCGGAGTTTGGATACTGATCTGTAGATAGTCAGGAGATCTATTTTTCTACTTCATCAGCATATGCAATTTAGTGACTGCATTATTTATTAAATGTTGAAGTTGGATGCTGTGCAAAGCAAATCAGTACACAGCTTAGAACACAGTTATGAGGAAACAACCTGGCCTTAAAACACACTGCATACCTTAGGAATGGCATTCTTTTTTTCTTTTTTTCTTTTTTTAAGTTGCCAGTGTAATACATGAACCAATTCTAATGAGCAGGTCTTCTGTATTTTGATTTGATAAAAACAAATCTTCATTTGCTTTCACTCCCAAAATTTCATCTGAGCACAATATGGCAGTTAAAAGTTACCATATGCACTATCTTAATTGCATTCATTTTGTTTGAGAGAAAAAACAAGCACATTTCCTTTAGGTCAAACCATCCAAATCATTTAGCATGCTCTGCTCCAGCATTCCCCCTTTCAAGCCAACACACATGCTAACAAGAATCAAATCTCTTGCACTTCAGTGCAAATTTGCACTAAAATTAAATCTAAATCGTATGAAAAACTTTGTTGTTCTTGCTCAGTGCAGTTACCCACACAAAGAAACTGCAGGAGAGATTACAGATTGATATGCTGAGGTGTGATTATTATCAACCTATTAAGCTGAAACTTCAGGAACGTCATTAGTACACCTAAACTCTGTGTTATCTCAAGGAAAACATGCTCTCATGGGGGTTTTAGGCTGATTCTGGTTTTTTATATTTTTTTTCTTTTTGATTTAAAAATTCTCTGGTCTCCTAGATGTGTCAGTCTTATATCTTGCAGTAAGAAGCGTCACAGTGCAGCACAAGGCACTGCAGACAGATGAATGATGAACTAAGAAAACTTGACATTACTTCTGGTCTGTAAGATCTGAGCCAAACAGCTCTTCCAGAACAGTGTGACCGCAATTCTACAGCTTTAACTGCCAATGTGCTAGGAAGTCCAGAAGAACAACAACTTTGTTTCTTAATAATCTATTTTCCTCTTTCCTTCCAGCCAGAGGTAGATCTATAGAGGCACATTCGCTAGATTTGTAATTAGTGGACTTATATCCTGAAGTATTTTAGGCTTCTTTATTTGCACAAGTGATTGTAATCGCTTCAGGTTTTGTTTCTAAGTGCTTTCATTACTGTATTTCTTTTCCAGCTGTCTACCTCCAAATCCAACATATCCTTTCCCACTTCCTCCTCATTTCAATTAGGATTGTTAATTTTGTCTTGGAAGTGTACCCAGTTCTTGATTTGAAAGAAATAAGGATTCTCATTCTAAACCTTTGCTACAAGGTTACTCCCCCTTACACAGGAATGAGCCACATGCACAATTTATTTGGCATTCAGCACTACTGATGGGGGCTTTTGGCAAAAAGAGGAAGAAGCAGCTGGGCATAGGGTAAGAGGGACAGCACTTACTCGAGGCAATATTCTGCCAGCTGAGTTTGTATTTTATTAGCAGCTGATGCACTTCAAGAGATCCCTATTTCATCAGTTGTGCTGCAGCAAATATTTGGCAGAATATTCCGAGGACAAAAGCTGCCAATGCATAACACAAAGAGCATAAGCTCATTCATATATAATAAAAAGGTAAAGTGGCACCATTAAACGGCCCTAAAAATCCATACATCTCTCCACTCTTCATGAGACAGACTAGGAAGCTACTGCCCTGTCTTACCTTATAATGGTAACGAGCTTGAACATATCACCTTTTTCTCTTAATGTAAGTAGGAGATGGGGTCTTTTACCTAGCTGATCTCACCTAATTCAACCACAGCTATTGAAACTGAAAGGAGAATGACCTGAAGGGTGCACACAGCCTGCACAAGCACAAGTCAGAACAGATAATTGCGGCAGTTCCTTCCAAACTGAAAACCTTTCTGTGCTTACTGTCTTTTTGGGAAGGGAAGGTAGCTGTGCTGGTTCCTCAGTCATTATCAAGCCCTCTGTAGCACTGCACTGAAACTGGTTTATAATCAAGCACTATTTATTCCTGACATGTTTCAACTCTTTAGAGATAGCTGTGCTATTTACATGAAATTGAGGCAAGATAATTACATATTTGACTTACACTTGATTTTTATCATACTATAACAATAATTATAATTCAATAAAACGCAGTATGAATTTTTATTTCCTTTTTATATACTACATATTACTGATTCTGCTGCTAGCTTGTTGCTCTTGTGATTATTTTTAAACATTATTAGGCTTGTTATTTCAAGTACTGCCTTGTAGTTTGGCCACAGCTGCACAGAAAATGACTCAAACCCATTCAAATGACAAAGAGAAGCATAACAAACTTCATAATCTATTGTAACCTATTTACCTGTGCTTAAAAATGCCTCTCATTGGCAGGTAAAAGTACTTCAACCAGAAGGGACGGATCAATGATACATCTATTAGGTAAGTTTCTCTAAAAGAAGCATGGATGTGAGTTTTCAGATGGAACTATTCATCTCTGGCCCTACCGTTTCACTTGTGTTGCTCTGCCTGATTAAACAGCTGTTGTTTCCCACTCAGGAGATGGCTGTACTTAGCAGCTGGTGAAGCAATACCTGCATATGCATTCAGGGCCTAGTTTAAGACCCTTCTGCATGAGTGATGTCACAAGATTTTCCTGAACAGTTTTTTGCTAAAACATGAGCTAGGGGTTACGGTTAGGCTCCAACCTGCTTCTCCATTTGAGACGTCGCCAGCTTCACCCGGCTCTGTTTCACACTGACAGCCTCAAAAGCGAAACAAGAAGAGAAACGAAATCAAGTGAAATCACAGAGCTGGCCTAAAAAAAAAAATCAGTGCTTGTGAAGGTCTACAGCAGGAATTTGCGCTGTTTATTTTGTCGTGCCCTCACCTACAGCAGCCGAGCGCGGCGACGCCGCCGGGAGCCACCTGAAATCAGCCCTGCTGCCAGGGCTGGTGCTGCTCCTTCATCGCCCCAGCGCCGCCAGGGCTCTGCTCAGACCTGCTGTCCTCCTCAGCCATCGCTCCAGAGAGCTTCGACCTCCTCGTGTGGGGACGGCGCGAGAAACAGCTGAAACTCACAACGCGCAAGGAAGCACCACCAGAAAACCCTCACAGGAGACAACGCGGGCGCCAACGGCCCGCGGGCAGGGAGCTCAGCGAGCCGTGAGGGGCCCTACGAAGATAGAGGCTCGTCGACGGCTCCCCTCACGCACCCCCAACCCAACCCAGCCCAGCCCAGCCCAGCCCAGCGGCGGGCGGGCGGGCGCGCTGCCTTTCCACGCCGCTCCCCTCCCGCCTCCCCGCTCTCCTCACGCCGGCGCGGGCCGCAGCACGCATGCGCGGGGCGGTGCCTCCGGAGGGCTCCCACCACCCGGCGCCGCCGCCATTTTGGCGCTCGGCTGTGAGAGGGGAGGGAACCCGCGGAAGAAAGCGGGAGCGCGGCGCTTCGCCCCTCCCGTTTCCCACTCACTCCGGCTCGTCGAGGCGCCGTAGCGGGACATCCTCGTCACCTTCTTGAGCCGCCCGTTCTTCGCAGCCCTGCTGGGCCTGAGATAGGCGGCAAGGATGCCACCCCGCACGCCGCGCCGCTGAGCACGTCGGGGCCCTGAGCGCCGCGCCCGGCCGGCCCCGCCCGGCGATCCTCGGGCCTCCGCCTCAGCGGCGCGGGGCTTTTCCTTCTCCGCGTTCCCCGTCCCTCGGCCGCCCATCCGCCGGGCTGGGCGCTTCCTCCTCGCCCCCGGCCCCACCGCCAGCCCGGCCGGGCCTTCCCTTCCTTTCCCTTCCCCTGCTCTCCTCTCCCCGCGGGGCCTCCGGGCTCTCGGCCTTCTTCCTCCCCTCGCTCGCCCTTCCCCGTTCGGAGCCATGTCCTCCGCCGCCCGCTTCGATTCGTCGGACCGCTCCAGCTGGTACGTGGGTCCGGTGTCGCGGGCAGAGGCTCAGACCCGGCTGCAGGGGCAGCGGCACGGCATGTTCCTGGTGCGGGATTCGTCCACCTGCCCGGGGGATTACGTGCTGTCGGTCTCCGAGAACTCCCGGGTGTCCCACTACATCATTAACTCCTTGCCTAACCGCCGCTTTAAGATCGGCGATCAGGAGTTCGAGCACCTGCCCGCCCTGCTGGAGTTCTACAAGATCCACTACCTGGATACCACCACCCTCATTGAACCCGCGCCCAGGTGAGTGCTGCAGCTCCGGGGTTCCCCTGCTTTGAAACTTGCACAGGGCTGTCGGTGATGGCTGCGGGTTGCTCGTTATCGTTAGCATCAGTGCAGCGCGCAGGACCCGTCCTTGTGATGAATATAGGCAGATGCGGAGGCTCTGGGAACATCCCTGCCACCCGCTGTAATTGTCTTGCAGGAGGGTGTGGTCTTGCTTTGTATCAGCCTTCTGGTATTGTCCCCTTGCTGGGAAGGCTGAGAGAAGCTAGCTCAGAAGTCTTCCCCTCCCTGGCTGTAGTACAGCCTCAGAACTCAGTTGCTCTGGCCTCACGTTCACAGTGATTCCAACAGGTCGTGCCTTTGTGATTCCTGCTTCGTGGTGCTGGTTGAATTCTCGTGCATTCTAAAACATTGTTTCCCAGACTTAGAGAGTGGCATTCCCCCAGAGGAGGCTAAAAGCATTTATCTCTGGTTACAGCACTCTTTGTCTCTGCATATGCATACACTGAGAAATGCTCTTTTAGGAGGATGGGAAAATGTGACTTGGCTGTGAGCTCATTCTTTGTCCTGCACCCAACACAGGGCATACCTGCAGGCTGCATCACTAAACAGCTTACCAGTAACTCTGGAACATATCTATTTCATCCTTTGGGCTTCCTAGATAAAATAAGGAGAAAAGCTATTAAAATAGTGACAGTTAAAAAAAAAAAAATCGAATAGCTTCAATTCTAAATTCTGCAGCTGAAGGGATTTCTTTCTGGTTAACAAGTTTTTGGGGGGTTGGAAGGGGAATAACTTTTGAGTTCTTAATCACAATCAGTAAGTTGTCAAAAGTCGACCATAGCGTCAAATTGAAAAAGGCAAGTGGTCAGCAGGCTCTGCAGAGCTGTCAGGTGGTGGGAGGAGCATGGCAAAGCTTTGGCCTCAAGAGCTCCTAAAGCTGTTGAGAAACCTTCTGGTAGTGGTTGTGCTGGGGGTAAAGAAATGGGTAGGTGAAAAATTCCCTCGTCTTTCACAGGTGCTGAAACATTTAACTGGAGCTGCACAGGGTTATGTGTGTGTTTAAACTTATGGACAGTTTGGAGTAAAAAAGTCTATACTACAGCGATGTTCTTGCCTATCTGTTTTGTTAACTTACTGTCAAACCTTTCTGAAAACAACCTCTTAGTTTGTTTCTTAGTCATGGACAGCAATGACTTGGCTTTCACAACTTAAACTTAGTTGATTCCACTTGTTCTCTGGGTATTTGTGTCATACCTTGCATGAAACATTTCCTGAACATCTTAGTACCACCTTATTTTTAAGGCTTTCATTGCAAACAGATGTTGGTAGTGCTCTCAGCACACAGAGACAGAAGAGACCTGGCATACTGTGAACTGGCAGGCTTTTTTATAAAGCTACAAAAGGGGTTGAAGTGGCTGTCCACAGTATAATTCTTGTTCTGAAATTTTGGAAAAACTCACTGACATGGTTGATGGTTTGGACTTCTGTTTATAAAAGAAACTTCGTGATGCAAGAGGGAGAACGAGAGGTAGCACTTCCAGATTTACTTTCTTTAAATCAATGGACTACATTTAGAATAGGGGTAGACAGGAGTTTTTTCCAGAACTGTTACTGCTGGTCTTCATTTCTTTTTAAAATGTGGCCTTTTCAGTGGAACGTCTCAGGTGCTTTTGTAGGCTGTTAGTTCTTCTGACTTCATGATGTGTGCATGCATATATATATATATGTATGTATGTATATAGTAGAAAGCAGTGTTGGTGGTATGTTCCTTCCAGCAGATGTTAGTATTTCATCATGTTTTTTATGAAGAATGTCACTTTATGCTATTAGGTATTTAGATATTCAGGAAAGATGAGTGCACTTAAATAGAGCTGAAGTTATGACAATAAGATCAGGGAGCTTAATTCTGTATTACTTTCCAGAGTGGAAGGGAAATGTGTTGTCTCCTAAGAACATAAGATGTGTCTCTGTCCCTAAACAAAGGGATTTTTGGTATTAATATGGCTGTCCCTCAAATCCTGCGTATGAACAGTAGCCTTCTGGTACAAGGATGCTCTACTGCCTACAGAATCAGAAAGACTGAAGAGTTTATCATATTCTTCCTTTTACTATTGCTTCCATTTTCCCCCTGTGCTCCCCCAGGTCTGCCATTCAGGGTTACTGGATTCTTGACAGAAGTGGATGCTGAGGTTAAAGATGGAAATGTGACGAACTGGAGGGGATTATTTAGCTCTCCAAAAGCTCCTCCCCAGTCACCCAAAACTTTTTCACTTAATATATCACAACTTCTCATAACTTAAGCCACAGAGATCTTTACCCTAACATCTTCACAATAATCCAAAAGAGAAAGTAAAGCAGTACTTAAGGTTTTGCCTTATTATACCTTTTTTTTTTTTTTTACATCTGTGATAGATTTGTATTGTATTTTGCCACATAGGTGAACATAGGTAGTTCTCCTTTACCTGGTGTTCCTTGTGTGCAGCTCGTGGCTAGTTTTGTTACTGGAAATGCAAAACAACAGCTGTTGATAATTGGAACTTTTTTAAACTTAGGTATCCAAGTCCACCAATGGGATCTGGATCTGCCCCTACTATGTCAGCTGCCGAAGAAAACGTGGAATACGTTCGGACTCTCTATGACTTTCCTGGCAACGATGCTGAGGATCTCCCATTTAAAAAGGGCGAAATACTGGTAATTGTAGAGAAGCCAGAAGAACAGTGGTGGAGTGCCAGAAACAAGGATGGTCGGATTGGGATGATTCCTGTTCCTTATGTAGAAAAGCTAGTCAGATCTTCTATCGGGAAGCACGGCAACAGAAATTCCAACAGTTATGGTATTCCAGAACCCGCCCATGCTTATGCTCAGCCTCAGACCACAAGTCCCCTTCCCACAGTATCCAGTACACCTGGAGCAGTCATCAATCCTCTGCCATCCACGCAGAATGGACCAGTCTATGCCAAAGCTATCCAAAAGAGAGTACCCTGCGCTTATGACAAGACTGCACTGGCATTAGAGGTGAGTTTTCCCCTTTGTTCTCCAATGGTTTTGAAAAATAAACTAAATATTGTTAGTGACAGAGCAAGTGTGGATGACTTTATGTGGAGTCTGTTTTATCTATGCCAAAGGACTGAAAACTTCTATTATGTTCTGAAGAAAGATGTACAAAAATTGCTTCAACTATACCACTTCCTTTGAGAAAAGTGACTAAGCTACTTCAGAACCTAGACTTAATGCACTGTTGTCTTGCCTATGGAACAGTGAAATATGTTATTCTGTTGCTCCTACATATACACCCTTCTGTGGATATGCTAGGGATGACTTTGCTTCTCTACTTAATCTTGGAGAAGGGATGTTTAGTTTCTCATTTCAGGCTGAGAACCGAAATAGAAGGGTAAGGATTGCTGATAAACAGCTGATTCTCAACTGTAGCTTTTTGGGTGTGTGGGATGGGGGGGCTCAAGGAGCAAATGCAGGGAAACAAGCAAAGGAAGCAACAACATCTTAGCAAGTAGAGTAGGGGGTTTAAAAAATATTTCTGAACTTTTCCTGTTGCCTTTTCTCAGTTTGCAAATGAAGGTGCTGCCAAAGCTGCTGCTTTTCACTAAGATTCAGAAGGTTTTGTTTGTCACTTTTGGTTATTCATAAACGTTTCCCAAAGTTGCCCTCTTATACAGTCTCTACAGGTGATTATTGGCAGAGGGTTAAAAATTAAATGTATCGCTGTTTTTCTTGAGTCTTACAAAAGTTAGCAGCCTGTCATTTGTGAACAGTGTGTGAAAATTAGCATAGGAAGAAAAGCAAATTCTCTGCCAACTGCACCGTACATAAGATTCCTGCCAAAACTATTCATGCTTCTGAAGACAGTAAGGCAAGCAGTTGATTTTGTTATCAAGGTGTCATAGAACAACTTGAGGGAACTTGCTTTGCTGCAAGGTAGCATAACTGCTTAGGGGGATGGCTCTCACTAATGAGTTTTCTCTTATTTAGTATTTAGTGACCTAGTTAATCCTGTCATTTAACTGCCCTGATAGACTGGTAGGATTCATTCTCTGGACAACATGCAGGTTTGAATTGTGATTATAGCTTTTCCATCCATGCACAAAGAGAGCAACCTCATTTTACAGCAACGTTTTTTGTCACGTATACCATTTCTAAAGAAAGCTCCAAATTCTTGGCATGATCCTCCTTTTGTTTGCTTAACACCTTTTGCTGGCCCAACCTCAGGGCTCTGCATGTTCCTTAATCCAAACTACATGAGGTACAGTTAAACATTGTTGAAAATGATAGGGTTCACTTAGACTAGAAGTTTTCTAAGAGCACAGACAGTCACTAACACGAGAGAAAGAACAGCTTATGGGAACATTTGGGGGAAGAAAGTTAGCAGTGTTCTTTCAAAATAACAATACATTGCAGTATTCAGCCTCAGTCACAGTTCAGCTTGTGTGGATAAGAGCACCTTGGTACAGTAGTACTGATTTTATAATCTCATCTAAACTGATACAACAGTCTGAAAGCAGAGTATCTGCTTGCTGGCATTAGCTTTCTGTGGTCAGCACACAGACAGTGCTTGAAAGAAGCAGAATACCATCTGGAGTAAATAAAGCTGTTGCATAGTAATCTGCTCAACTTCCTTTTAAGTGGAGAGATGTCCCA
Source organism: Perdix hodgsoniae (assembly GCA_035772895.1). NCBI lineage: Eukaryota > Metazoa > Chordata > Aves > Galliformes > Phasianidae > Perdix > Perdix hodgsoniae. The sequence goes on from JAPSGF010000054.1 coordinate 1,709,379, forward strand.
TTTTCAAGCTGAACCCTGGGAAATGACAAGCTCTGCTTTCAAGTCTGATTGTTCTGTTGTATGCAGTTGTTTACACGAGCTGTCAAAATGTAAGACAAGATAAAGAGCCATAGCCTGTTACAGTGAAGAAACTTGTTTGGTAAGGTAATTTTTTTTAAAAAAGTTTTTCCCATGAGAAGATACAATTTATAAAGTGAACATTCTACTGAAAATCCTTGTTAAGATGTTTGGTAGGATGTTTAACTTTGAAATAGTTTATAAAATGGGAAAGTTTAATGGCAAGCAAGTTTAAGGGTAATTGCCATGTCCTTTTTTTCCCCCTGTAAGGATACTCATAGGAAGCATGGCATTTATTTCTAAGGCTGACATGTCACTGTGGTCAGTTCAGTTAATTACACTGGCAGCACGGATTTAGCATTTTTAATGAAACGATTGAAATTTGCAGTTTCTCACTGTGACCCTACTGAGTTCTATCACTGATGAGTAGTATTTCCAAAGATACTGCACACACACACACAAAAAAAACATTCACAATAAAAGCAACAGCCAAGATCTGTTTCTCTAGTTGTGTGCTTTCGCCAAGAGGCAATTTCCTTCCTTTCTGCTGCTCCAGAGGAAGGAATATGAAGGACGGGGATGCAGTGTCCTGTATTTGTTGGAACTAGAACTCTGTATTACAGGGTTACATACTGCTCTTCTTCAACCTTGGTTTTCCTTGAGAAAACTGGGAGGGCAGCCCTGTGCTCAGAGGTTACACAAGACGGTGCTATGAGGAGGTGATGGGTTTTGTAAGAGCAGAGACTGCTGGCACTGCTCCTGTGGTACAGGGCAGCAAAGCCTGCCTTCAAGTTTCTCAGCATTAATAATCTGTAGTTGTATGGCCAGGCTGATCACAGTAATACACTGCTGAAGCCTTGTTTTAAGGCAGTACATGATGTGCAGGTTTAAGTGCCCAGCAGCCTAAGACCTACTGCATTTTACCTTAAAGCAGCAGCTTATCTGCAGGGAATTGAGTACTCTGCTTGGATCAGTACAACAAAGTTCCTCATGTCTAGCAAAGTCAGCAGACAAACCAGTGATACATAACAAAACCTTAAAAACTAGCAGTCTTTTTTTCCTCCCCCTTATAAAAGGGAGTGGAATAACTTAAGGAACCAGAAAACAGGAGAGCAGCAGCTGCTGCCACTCTTTGGTCCACCAGGTGACAAAATAACAGTTCCTACTGTTATTCTCAGTGCTTGTGAGGTATTTGCCATGCACCATTCTGAGGGCAGTAGCAGCCCTGGAGCTCATATCCAGATTTGGGATATGGTATCTTAAGATTATTTTTGACATATATACACAGAGTTCCATTATGGTTTTTGGTAGCAGTTTTTATAAGTGCCTTTTTTTCTTCACATCTTTGCCAGCATTGTGTAGTATTAAGCAGCTGTATCTGCACATCCTATATCAAACATACAGATGTATTAATTTGCAAGCACAGAGTTAAGGTTTCACTGAAATATATTGGTGAAATGAATACCTGCTCACCCCACTTGCATAACTGACACCGTATTTCTCCTGAGCTTGTTGCAATTAGGTTACAGATAACATTTTTTCCCCTCTTTATTTTAAAGTTGAGACAAGTAGGGCAAAATGTGCTGATAGTAGAACTTAATTAGGAAATTAGGTTGCTGCTATCAGTTGACAACAAGCATAGTGCTTTTCTTAGCTAAGGAAATTTTGTCTTGCTACATTAAATATTAAAATGCATCCAAGCACAAGGATGACAGTTTTGCTTAAACTGTACAAGCACAGGTCCTGCGTTTTAAAAGTTGACTTTGGAGCTTTAGTTCTGATAGCTGCTAATGGAAAATGACACTGTGGAAGGATTTCTGCGTCTATGCTGATATGTACCAACTTCCCAGTATGCTACATTTGAAAATCATGCTAACAATTACATTGGAGATTATATGCATTCTTAATCTTTGTGACCTCCTTTAGCAGACGGGGTTTGTTCTCATTGTGACTGCATTCAGTGCCTTGCAGTTCAGTGCATCTTCACACTCAGAACTGTTTGCAGAGCTTATTTTCAGATGAAACTGAAAGCAACAGAGATAACCTAGACAAGTTCCTGTGCTAAAGCTGTTCCTGAGCCATGCTAAGTCACAGTCCTTTATTGAAGCTTTGTGGCCTCCAAACTCCATACAATCACAACTCGCTTAGCAGGAGACAGGCTATCATAATTTAATGGAAACTGCTTTCTTGTAGTACTACAATCTCACCTCTGCACTGCAAGTATAAGGTATGACAATTGCCAAACTACATCACGCTGTTCCTAGATGAGGCTAGGTTAATTGTATCTATAGGCCATCAGCATTATTGTGCTGCCCTTTGACCTGTTCTAACATCTCCAGAATGATCTTTCTTCAGATCTGAATGACTGCATGCTCTGATTCAGGCAATTCTTCTGGCTCAGAGCATGAAAATTAGGATAACAGAGGTGTGCTATCAGCCTTTTGGTTTCTTCAGTCTTCCAGTATCTAGAAGTTCAGAGTCTCATTTTGCCCTGCTTGTAGCTCAACCAAACTGCCTCTTTGTTTAGCGTTATACCTTTCGGGGGCAGTGTGATAGAGTAATTTCATTGTTGGAATATCTATAGAACGTGCTAAATTATCTGACTACGTGACTCAAAAGGCATGCAGGAAACCTTTTCAGTGTATGATTCAGCTTCAAATGGAGACAGGTATGGAAGAGTTTAGAGTGAATGAAGTAAGCTTTCTGACTGGCATGTTCCACAACTTGCATTTCCCCAGGGCTTTGAATTCATGCTGTAACAGGGACATAATGAAAGGATGCTATCTAAAATGCATTTTGATTTTTATCATTTGGGTGGAACCAAATGGCTGCATTTCAGAAGTATTACTCACGTCAGCAGTTGATGCTTCCATGCAGTGATGCTGGCATACTTTACAAGTGAATTACTTATCTGAGGGATGCTGACACTAAGGAAGTGTTATCCTCATTTACAGATAAGGGCCCATGAGCTGTCCAGAATTGCACAGGAAGTTTGTGGCAGCAATGAGAATAGAACCAGATCTCCTGACTGTTCTGTCCCTAATCATAAGGCAGTTCTTCCAACTGGTCTGAAGCATTCTCTAAAAACAGTAGCATGTTAAGTAACTTTCATGGGAGATCCCACCTCAGCTGACCGTGCTGTAGAGGCTTTAAAGAGAATTTATCAAACACTGTGCTTAGTGAGTGTTTGGGGAGAGGAAAATGCATAGTGGGACTACTTGACTGGATTCTTTCAGATGCTGCTAATCCAGAGGTCATTAACACAGATGAACAATTACTTGCTCATGACATCAAGGTTCCTTCCCCAGAATCTTGTTTCAACATGCCACTTCATTCAGTCTTTAAAGCAACTGCCTTTTGTTTAAAGCAGAGGACATCCAGCAGTCCTTGATATACAAGATGATGTTTTGAGAAGCTTTTCTCAGCTACCATTCTTTAACAGCTGCTACACATCTAACAACTCCCCCTGCCTTTCAATTTAGCAGTCTCAAGAACTTCTTGTATTGTTAATCTACATGGCAGTTTATTAAAGATAATACACTTACTGTATCTTTAATTTTTGCTCACCTGAAGTCAGACTTTTTATAGGTCTTCTGCACAAACTTTGGATGGAACTCTACAGCACGTGACCAGAATTGAATCTCCGTCAGAACACGAGTCTGTGTTTCTTTGGGCCTGTGTACTACTCTTTTTTTTTTCCCCATTAATAAAATTAAAATGCTTCCAAGTGAATTGTTTCTATGAAGTGGTGCAAATACAGTTTGCTGTTGGGTTTTGACTGTTGCAGTGAGGCTTTCTGAATTTGAGTCTGAACCCTGGAACTCAAATCTGTCCTCAAAAGTTACTTAAATCTAGCAGAGTAACATTGAGTTATTTATAGATGTTATCAGCCTTTTCCTAAAGAGGCTTCTGTTAGGTTCCTGTTTAAGTCATTTTGTTACTATATAAAGCTTTCCCTAGATTTTCCATTTAATGAGAAGTCAGACAAATTGTGCTTTTTCTCAAGCACGCCATCAAAACAAGCTGCAGCATTCCACGAAGAGATGGAAACCAGCCACACTGATGCTACAGGAGCATGCTAACTATCAGGCAGTGTGTAACTACTTACAGGATACACAGGCTTCATCTTTGAGTTTATGAGCAGCATACATAAAGATGACAATTGAAGAAAGTCTCACAATTATCACGAAAATGTATAGGAGTTCAGAAGGGATTTTCCTATCTGGAAAGTACAAGATGAAGATTGTTCCATGTGTGGCATCTGGAACATCTGGGTGGGAAGTGGAAAAAAACTACAAGTAGTGGTAAAAGCAGGGCAAGAGAGTGGGGGCAAACATATTAATTAATTACATTTCTGATAAATTTTCAGAGCTACACAATGCTGAGTGCCAGAGTCCACTGTAACATCTTAAATCTCATTTAAGGGTTCAGAATGCTTCTAAGCAATCCTCAAATAACACCTATTGCAGTAATGGGAGCTGCTTTCAGTAGGCTCTAGGAATATGTTTTGTAAAGTCACCTTTTTTCTTTGATGGAAGATGCACACATCTTAACTGAGAAGTTTCAATTCAAAGTCCTTTGCCCAGGTCCTGAAACCACCTGTGTCAGTTCTACATGCAATGTTATTTACATCATGCACACAAATTGTTATACATACTTCATCAATAATAAAAGGTAGTTTTTCCCTCAAGAAGATGACAGCTTGTTACAGCTTACAGAAGTTGGCTGCTGATCTGAAATCCAGCTGTGTAGTTCTTGGATTTCCTTTGGGGAAGAACCTTCTGAGGTGCTTGCTGTTGGTCATAGCATGTCTCTACCTTTTGTGCCCTTAGCTATTAGCTGCTAATGTCACTTGTCTAATATTTACTATAGTTACCACATCGATGCAATTCAGAAAACAGGAAGGGAGGTGTAGTTAGAGGGCTGCTGCAACAGGCCACATGCTCAGCTCTTCTGAAGCAGTTCAGGGAGAAAGGACTGTAGGTAGTCCTCAGCACTGCCTGCTGTAGCACACGTTTGGCTTTGTGAATTATCCTGATTCAAGTTAAACTCAGCACTGAACAGAGTAATTTACCACTTGGGCTGATGGCTTTTTTTGCTTGATCATAGCTTAGCTCTGCTCGTCTTTGGCCAAATAGGAAGAGACACAGTTGTGATAGGAAAGGCTTGACAAGTCATTGTTCCTGTTTCAAATTCTCTGGCAGGAAGTGAAGGTGAAAGCAGCAAACCAAGCTAGAATTTGTGCATCTCATACTTGGGAACAACTGTTTGAGAATGCTTTTGTCTGCTTTGGAAGCATGCAGAATTTTAGAGAACTACACCAATTTCTTAGACTGCCACAGCCAGAACTGAAACTTTGAGTCTGTTTGCTACAGGAATCTCTTGGAAAAAGAGAATTTTCCTTTGAAGTAAACCTGCTAATGCTAAAAACAAGTACTATGCTCTTTTGAATGCATCTCATTACTTGTGGTAGCTTTAGTGATGTCAGCCTGCCTAAGCTAAATATACTGTAGCATGAAGTAAGCTTTTCTACAGGAAAAGGTGTGGTTCAGCAATTTACTGCAACATGTAAATATACATTAAGTTTTCCCAACAAGGGTGCAGATTTCCAGCAACCAAATGTTCATTTCAGTTCAGTAAAAATATCTGCTTTCCCTTTAAAGCTTATGCAAAGGTATTATATTATATTTATAACTCTGAAGCTGTATTTATTGTTCTTGTTTACTTGATTTGTATCAAAAGTGAGATTCTCATGTGTGCTAATGGATTTTTTTTTTTTTTTTAAATGATGCAGGTTGGAGATATTGTGAAGGTTACAAGGATGAACATAAACGGTCAGTGGGAAGGAGAGGTCAACGGGCGAAAAGGGCTCTTCCCATTCACACATGTCAAAATATTTGACCCTCAAAACCCAGATGAGAACGAATGATTCCCTTGATCTGATTTACACTGCTGCTTCCCTTTCCTGGCTCTCATTAGTGTTGTTTGAGGTGGGATGATGGCTAAATGGCACATTGCTAGCGTTGCCCATTTTTCCAGCTTGCTGCAGTTTGACAGTTCTTTTAATACACATTTGGAATACATACAACTGAAGTCACTGCCTGACCTTCATACCATAGATACAGCTACCAGAATTTGGTTTCACTTTTAAAACTGTATTGGGCCTTAAGCTGGAGAAGACTGAAGCATATTAGCAGACAAGCATGGGAAGAAAACCCTTCTTCTTGAAACTTCCATGGACTTGTTCTGGCCTGCTCAGTAGGAAGAGCCCTAATCTTAGAGCAAACATGCGACTCATCATTACTGTCCAACAAAAAGCAACAACAAAAATGCAATTTTAGGACTGAAGACAACTTAGTTTTAAGAGAACCTGCCCTAAGGTAGTACACTTATGATGACGGTCTCTTTAAAGGACATTAATTGAAACTTATATATTCTAAGCAGTTGCATTAGAAGCTGCTTATTTCTGTTAACTCTTAAGCTTGTTGTTGACCTTCCTGAAAGTGTGTGTTAAATACAAATAACCATTGATTGAGCTGCATTGAAGCTGAGGCATTTATTTATAAGGAAACTTAGGAGGGGTTCACACTCGTAACCCCCCCCCCCCCCTTTTTTTTTTTTTTTTTTTTTTTAACATACTTAAAGTATTTCTGTTGATTTTGCAAGCACTAACTGTAGTATGTGAGCTTTAAAGGGAAACACTTTGGCCTGGTCTACACAGAGCCCTTCTGCAGTGTGGGAAGTAGAGCTTTACTAACATAGTAGTGCTTGTCACCAAGCTGTTACTTGGTAGGGAGATGGACCAGTATGAATGATCAATATGCCACAGTATGAAGAAGTATAAAAGGAACAGGACAGAAGACCCTGGTAAATACTGATAAAATGCTGTTATTTAAACATAAGCTTTTTATACCCATTTCTCTATAGGCTTCCTTATCACTCCCAAGTTTCCTGGCTATACCCGCCCCAACTTGCTGAAGACTTTTGAACACAGTACCTTTTTCTCCAGGGCATCTCCACATTGTGCTCCTTCCAGAATTGTTTTCTTTTTTCCCCCTCATACCACAAACCCTTTCATGCTATAACCTTTACCCTTCTAAAGAAGTTGACTCTGGCTTTTATGTGCCCCAGATCCCTCCTACTCCCAGCACCCTCTAGAAAATGGTTAATTGGAGTCAGCTGCCAAGGTTTTCTCACCTTACAATTAATGTTCAGGCTGGAGGAGGCCACACAGGTGTCTGTTATCAGTACAGCTTTCTCTCTCCTTTTCTGTACCTAAGCTGTACTGTTGTAACTGCACCTTTGGTAGGGAACTGTATGGCTGTAGCTACGTGAGTGTTATCAGTGCCATGCAGGTCAAGTCCTCAGCCTGTTACAGGATGTGAAAGCTTAGGTACAGTAGTATCTTCTGCCTTCTTTAAATGTGTTTTCTAGGTGAACTGGAACATATTTTTTTAAATAGTTTGAGCACCGATTTAATAGAATACAGCCTGGATAAAGAAAAATATCTGCTGCAGAAAACCAGGAGTATCTGACAGGAAAACAGTAGTGCCCCAATGCATTCGTTTTTCAACATTTGAAGCTGTCCATTGTAGCAAAAACTTCAGGCACCTGCAAAACCTCACTGCTTCTTACAAATGTCAATTTTATCGTTGTCTTCAGTTCCAATGCATTTTCTTGTTGATTGTGTCACTTGATCCTTGTAACACTGTTCTCACTCAGCTCAAAGTGCCATGAGATCCTTGAATGGCAGACACTGAAGAAGTGTAAGAATGGCATTTCCAACAAGAGATGTAAAATGCTGTTGTGTTTGTTTGTTTTTTTTTTAAAGAAACTCTCGGTTCATCTGTTATCTTTTGTAGTATTAATCAAGTGGCTGACAGTCTAGAAGTTCTTGTAGAGCATTTTACTACCAAATTAACTGTGAAGTAGAGTAGCATTGACTGAAGTGTTTGGTGCTGTAAGAGTAACTCTTGACAATAGGCATCGCCAGGTTGTCTTGCGACAAAAAGCTATGCAGCTCTCTTAACTAAAGGAGGTCATGAATTTCTGTGCCCTGACTCCACCTGTACGTTTACTACATGGATTGTACTACTGAAAGTCACCTTGTGAACACAGCAACTGCACTAAGCTCAGTCTGCTGCAGAGAAACCTTACTTCAGACGTGCCCTGTTTCCGGGCAGCTCTTCAGACTGGTTGTGGAATTCCTCCTTTGCATGTCCAAGTCCGTAAATAAATACTGTGAGATTTGAGATCTTGAATATAGCTTTTAACCTGTTGTTTTTTTCATGAAAATAAGCGCCCCGCCTCATCTCCTCATTGGATGAGGCGTACACCTCGAACGCGTGCGTCATTTTAGGTTGAATTATGTTCCGGTAGTGCAGAAAAGCAAAAGGTTTTCTTTCAAAACTATGCAAAAATGGTGTGTAGTGGCATCTGATGGAAGGAAAAGAGTTCTAAACTTTCTGTGAAGCAGATTTTGGGCCCCAGATGAGCGGTATTTCTCTGTCACAGCGGTCGGTTCGGCGATGTTAGGTGTGGTTGACATGTAGCAGGCTGCCCAGCCGACGCCGATTGGAACCTCGCTTCAAATCGTGTCTTTGCCATTTTGCTATAAGACAAATATTTTCATACAAAGACTGCATCTGATCCGTGTGTGTTTCTCTTGGAAGGACTGTTTGGCTTCTCAGTCGCTCGCTGCCGTGTTGTGCCGTCTGTTGCTGTACAAAGCCTCTTCCATTTGGGCTATAATCTATCAGTGTAAATTAATGCTCCTTGGGCTGTGAGGTGTCCATCCCACAAAGCACAGTGTGTAAGTGGTGCCACAATAGGTATCCACCATGAAGGCTCACTGCCTCCTCTTGTGCACATGTGTGCGCAGACACTGAAGCCTCTGAACAGTCTGAAAGTTTCAATGAAAACTGTTTCAATCTGTGTCCATCACTGGAGAAGCGCTAATTTAATTCATGATTGTTTACAAATTGGAAAGCATCAACAAAAGGGAATATCCTGTTTGGGTTGGGGCTCTTAAGAGCCCGAGCATTATTTCTGTAAAGGGAAAAAAACAGCATTCTTTGTGCCATTTCATGTGCCTGTAATTTTTTTATATTATATTAACGTCCTGGGAACGAATGGAGCTGCCTTTGTTTTCTAGTCCAGTTTTCGAGCATTTTTCTCAATACCTGCATCTGAAAGCGAGACCTACCTAAAAGACTGCCTTTGGGGACCAGTGAAAGCATCCTCCAGCTGTCCTCTGCTGTTGTGTTACATGAAAATGCGTTTTGGGACAAGGATACAATTATTGCAGTGGGAAAGGTGGCCTTGTATTTGAGACAGTCTTCACTGTGTAAACTTTAAAACACAATATGTAATTTAAAGACCATGATCTTCAGGCAATAATATTAAAGTGTAAGCTTTTAAAGTTTATTTTGGGGATCACGGCTTGTTTTATTTGTTTGTGCTACAAAATTAACAGTATTAAATGAATTATATTCTTAGAATACAGAGAGTGTCTTTTCTTAAGATTAGTGCCTTTTTAATTTCTTACCCCACTCCACAGAGCTGGTCCCAACATCAAGCCACTGTTGTTTTGTTGTTTTTTTTCCCAGTGCCCTGCTTGTACAGTCTCAATAAAAGTTGCCTCAACTTCCAATATTTGTGGTTTTCAGTCTTAAACCCCTGATGGTGTGAGCAGAATAGGAACAGCCTCACTGCTGCTCTGTGGGTGAGCGTGTGCCAGCTGAAGCTTTCTGGAACCACAGCCAGAGGTAAGCAGCAGCTGCTGAGCCCTGTGAGTGATGATCCCACGTTCCCTCCTGCTGTGCTGTCACTGCTCCGGGGGCAGAGTGAAAAGGCTCCAGCACCACTGATAGTATGGCTTCCTTCCCCTGCACTGCCCCTTAGTGCTCTTCCTGTCACTGTCTTTAACTCCATGTTTTTCCATTACTATGACAGAGCATCTTGACTGATCTACAGGCTTTTAATTTTATAGGCTGATTTATAGGCTTTTAATTTTGCTTTTATTTTAGTTCATCTGAAGCAGTGCAGGTGGGACACGTGGCATTCCAGTCCCAGTAATGGTGTCAGCATAAGATGTAACAAATACCTGCTTTTGCAGATCAAGAATAGGAGGTCATCTTTTGCCTTTCTCCAGTCATTGCAAATTAAGAGTGGAGATAAAGCTGTAACTTCTTTTTAAAAATATTTGGGATCATTCAGTTGAAATGAGCTACAGGGGAAAAACAAAACTTAGGGGGAACATCAGGCTCTTAGATGCTGCAAGGGAGATGTCTTAAAAGCCTGCATTGTGTCCCTGGACTCTTTGTTCTCATTACAGTGCATCGAGTTTGTGTTCTCTGGCCATCAGCTGCCCACAGCAGCAGCTCAAGCTTGGTTTGCTTGTAGCTTAGCTGCACACCAGCTTTTGCTAACTTAAATTCAAGTGAGCTGAGTTAGGCCAGCCCAAGCAGCATAAGCCTTAAGTTTTAGCACAAGCTCTCTGGAATGAGCTGGGCTTACCTGTTGGTCTCCCTCATTTAATTAAAAGGTTTCCTTTCTGAACCAATGCAATGTTAAGACACTCCTTAATAGATCCAACCAATGTAAACCTGCCTGAGCAAGTGTACCTACAGACACTAAAATAAAATGCTGTCACAGCATATGAGCAATTTTCTTTTTTCTTTTTAAGCATTGCTTACAATAACCAGTGTAATTTGTGCACATAGGAAGGCTTTTCAGGTCTGTATTCAGCAGCAATGACTCACCTTGGAGCAGCTGCAGTGGGTTCTGTCCCACACTGTGTCCTCTGCCCTTTTTTTAGAGAACGTATCAGCTGCTCTCACAGCAGCTGTTAAACCACAAGTCACAGCTCAGTGTATTAAGGTAAAGCAGTTCCAATTTCAGGTTACCTTAATACCCAGAGCTGCAAACTGTGACAGTCATTGTGCAGACAGCTGAGCCATCCTGCAGCAGGACTACCAGCCTGAGAGGGACAGGCGTGCAGTGAGGAGAGAAACCATCACAGCTGTCCTCAAGTGAGCCTCCTGTCTGACACTGGGGCCCAGAGATGCCACCTTCAAGGAGAAACCATATCAACTCTTACAGCTTGAATCAGGTCAGCAAGCACTGCTCCTGCACGCCCGCCCTCCTTGGGAGAGGGAAGGACCCTCAGCGCCCACCGCTGGCACTCAGACCCACTTCTGCTCTCTGGGGACACGACCCACACTAAAAGCTGCTGCTGCTGCTGATGGGGGTGGTGATGTCTCACCTCACACACTGGACACAGCCTCACCTGCAGAAGTGCCACCCGAGCAGGGGTGAGTGAGAGGCGGCAGAGAATTAGCACAGCGCTCTCCTCAGATAACCTTCCCAGCACCTGCTTGCTTCATTCCAGGCATTTGTAACCAGAACCCTCCCTGCACACGCCGTCAGTCTCACCCGCCGCTGGCGCACCAGACAATTGGGATCAGAGCTAAATCTGGAGTGTCTGTGGGGACCCAGCTCCTGCTTTGTACATCCTGGCTTATCCAACAAGGGCAACTGAAAGTCAGCGCTGAATAATCCTTCATTTGTAATTGTGCATTTGGTCAGGAATTTAAGAACAAATGCACAACAGAAAGCGTGACCCTCAAGTGACCGTCAGTGCTCCTGTGCTATATGCTGTTTCCCAGTCTGACCACGTAATGAAGCCCTGGGGATGCTGGGGCAGGAGGAGCTCTGCTCACACACAGGGGGCAAAGCAGTGCTGGTTGGGTGCTTTGCCTTCCCCCAGCTGCCCCAGTCCCAGAGATGCAGCCGATGCAGGAGGAGTGAGTCGGGGGGGGGGGGGGGGGGAGGATGCTTTGAACCTACAGAAGGGACAGACATAAGTGAACAACAGGAGCTGGTTGGAAACCCCCGGTGCTCAGCTCCTGTTATCCTTCCTGCCCGCTGCTGCTCAGCAGCTCAGAGCTGCCATGAGACCCCTGAGATGCTCCTGACAAGAAGCAAGGATCCCTGCCAGCTCCTGGAGTGCACCATCACTATCCATGCCATGTCATTAAAAACACATACAAAACAAACTTGCCTGTTCTTCCATCACTGGGAAGCACCCCTGGTCATGTACAAGCCTTATGGCCCCTCGGTTCCTGGACCCCAACCTGAGGGGTTTTTTAATTACATTCTATTACTTCACTAGTTTGATCTGCATAAGGAAATAGTTCAGGGAGTTCTCATTGGGACTTTCATTTCTGAATCTATTTCTGCAGCTTTGCACTGCCTCTTTTTTGTACTCATCTTATGACCAGTGATACCATTAATCAACCGACCTTGAAGAGGAACAGCTTTTCTCTTCCCAGGTAACACAGCTGACAAGCAGTGGAAACTGGCTCTGTTGGCACTGACTGCTGCTAAGCACTGCATGTGGGCTGGAGGCCTCCTGGGCACCCCGTCTGGCACAGCACCTGGCACAAAGGCAATGCAATTCATCTCACTGGGCCTTCTTCATGTAAGAAAAAGCCATAGCCTTCAAAGACCAAATACCTCCTGCTGCCCTGGCTGCCTTCAGGAGCTGTGACTGCTCAGCACCCTGGAGAACTGGCTCTAAAATTAACAAAGAGGATTTCCCTGCTGGAAAAAGCACCCGATCGGTACGTGGGACACATCAGCTTGGGGGGAGTCTGCCACTAAAAGGCTTACATTGGGTCTGGGATTCTGCTGGAGAGGTTAAGGCAGGACTGACCAACACAAGCAGTGTGTTGTCACTGATGGAGTCATCCCACACTGCAGGATGCACCCCAGAAGCAACATCAGGGTTACTTCCAGTACTCAGTAGCAACTCCTGCCTAAAATGGGCTGAGTTACCCACCTCCATCAGAACCACCTGATCACCAGAGGTAGGTGATGGGATGGAAATGGCTCTGAGTGCTGCATGCTGGCTTTGTGCTGCTCAGCAATGGCAGCTGGTTGCCAATGCCGGCCTAAATTTAAACAGGCAAAAATAAAGACACATTAGGGAGCAACCCGAGAGCAGAAAGCTTGCAGTCCTTGTCAGGGCAGTGAAGATTTAGGACTTTCATCCATCAAGAGTGCAGGACTCGTGCCTCCCTTGCTGCAGTGGCCTCATTTCAGCCACATATTGCAGCCCTGCAGCCCTGAGGCAGTGGCACTGAGACAGCTACAGAAAACGGAGGGGAGTGGAGGAAGGAGAGAACATACCTGGAGAAGGACAGGCAGATTAAACCCCTCCCTGCTGCCAAAAGCTCCGTGGGCTCTGTAGTCATCACCCAAAATAGAGCCTCAGTCTGCACCTCTCCATGAGACAGTCCCTGCTGGAAACATGTCAGGGCATTGCTGGGGCAGCAGTTTGCAGCACTGGGAGCCACCTCGGGATCTGCTGACGCTGCACCCAGCTGGCTGCTTTCCCTGCGCCCCACCACTGAAGCTGCCTGTTGACACTTGCTCACCTGGGAACGTGACACAGGGCTCAACCCAGCGAAGAATGCAAGCAGGATTTGAGCAGAAAGGAGGGAAGGTCCTGCGTTTAACCTTGGGGTGTAAGCCAGAAAGCCACCGAGTGTGGCCGCCACCTAAAGCCAGGGATACTCCCCCAGCGGGGGCTGAACAGCCTGGGTTGCTGGGCTTCAAGCCTGGCCGTGCTCCCCCATAAGCCCTGCTGGGACTCGCGAGCACTCGCAGAGCAAACCGCACGTCGGGACCCTCCCCAGGGGTCGCATCCTTTATGGTACGTCGGTGGCAGGGAGCTCCTCTCCGAGCGAGAGCTGGGAGCGCAGCTGCGCTCTTCGGGTCCCGCGGTCACTGGGTGGCAGTGTGAGCCCTATAACCGCCCTGAGACGGGATCCCACCGCACCGTTCCCCTTATCCCCGTAAAGCCAGCAGGGCACGCAGTTGGGACGGCCCCGAGAAATGCCCGTCTCACTCGGAGCTGCCGGGGAAAGTCGGCACGAGGGCGGCAGAACTGGGAACGGAGCCGCAGCGCTTCGGAAGGGGCTTAACTCGTTCGCTGAGATTTGCTCTGTTTGGCTCCTTCCTGCAGCTACGTGCCACGACAGGCAGTTGGGAAAAGGATCTCTGTGCAGAAAAATGTGCGCTTCACTCCCCCCAACACACAGATGAGAGCTAAAGTGCCTCCAAGGAGTACAGCGCTGGGAAATGAAGTAGAGGAGATCACGCTCCTCTACAGCAGGAACGGGAGATAAGAAGGCCAAAGGTTTCCAGGTATCCGTAAGCCAGAGGGGCAGCAGGAGCCCTTCCCCCCTCGGTGGTGCTGCGTGACCCCTGTGCCTGAGTTCTGTGTGATCCCTGTGCCTGTCCATCCCCTCACCCACAGCCTTTGGCTCCATGTCAGAGCCCTGCGGGGACAGGAGGGAGCGAGCACAGCTCCAGCGCCAGAGCCAAACCCTGCTCAGTCCTTTCCCTTCCACCCAAAGGTATGATTTCTTTGCTATATGCACACAAGCTGCTTTCCCCTTCCCCCCCCCCCCCCATCACCTTCTAATTGTCACTACATCATCTGATTCTGCCCAGCTGTCTAAAAAAGCAACACCCTGCGCACTACAGGGACCGCTTTGTCAGCGACTGTGAACTCATCTCCAACCAGCACCGGGGTGGATCGAACAAACTGAAGCAGTATTTTATTGCCGAAGCATAAAACATGAGGATAAACAAGCACCAAAGTGCTACTGATCATTACAACCAGATGGGAGCCCATTTACTGCCTCCAACAGCGAGGTGCCACCGCTGCGCTGCCGAATCCCCATTGAAATAGGAAACCCAAGGCACCATCTGGGAGGTGCAGCTACACGTAGCCCTGGAATTTGGGGCTGGATTGAGCTGTGTTGTCCTCCTTCCACAACCTCAGGGACAGCCAAGGAGTCCCACTTGCTCCAGCACAGTCACTTCTGTATGGTTGTGCCTGAGTTAAAGAGCCCAGTAGCACAGCCAGCCTGCCCAGTTCCAGTGGACAGGGAATTGGGATGGGGAGAATCACAGCCACGTTGCCCACACCACTGCATTTCAGCAGGGTTTTTTCAACCCACATCAGAGAACCACTACAAGCCCTGGTCACCCCTGCACATTTCAGGGTGGATCAGCCAAAGCAGCCCAAGTCTTACCTTATTTCCTCACTGCAGGAGAAGCTAAGGACCGTGATGGGAAGAAGCCAGGGGTTGTTCTCTCTCCTTTCTAATAAATGTGCCTGCTACAAATGAATGCACATTCAGCTTCTGCCCCAAGCACAGTGAGGGCATTCTCAAAGTCTGGGGAGGACTGGAAATTGGCCTTCAGAAATAGCTCAGCTCAGAGCTCAGCCTCCCATCTGGATGGGGCTTTGCACCTTTGTCCCCATCCTCCTGTGGTGGGCAGCCACAGCCGGGCACTGCGTGGGGCTGCAGGCAGCCAGGGAGATGCAATGGGCAGGAGATGCAAATGGTGCAGGAGACTGCTGGAAAAGCAGAGAGGCAGACGGATGCTTTTACACTTCAAAGGCAACAGGGCCCTGTGAGGCTTTCAGGAATATGCACAGATCGATAGACTCCTTTTAAACCCCGAGCACATTTGCTCAAGTGTGAGGCAATTAGTCCCCGAGGATGCAGGCAGGGCAGGCCCATTAACAGACATAAGGGCAGGATGAAGTGAAGGTAGGAAACACTTGGGCTGGAGGCTCCCCTTGGCTTCACCCCTGGAGCAGCGGCCAAACCAGCTGCGTGTGGGCAGGGGGGCCACTTTTCTGCCTCTACCCCATAACCTCGGGAGGGTAGAAATGTGTCTGCAGGGCTGGAGCACAGCCTGGGCACTGGGGCTCCAGGCTTGTTTCTTTCAGTGACACTACAGTCGTTCATCCTGCTGCTAAGGGCTGTGTGGCAGGCACATCAGAATCACTCAGCACAATGTTAAGAATACCCCTATGGCTGTGGATGCCTCTGCTGCTCAGTTGCCCGTTGTTTTTATTCCCTTGAGCCTTACAGCTGGGGATGCCCCAAAGTGCAGACTCACATATACTGAGTCTGCGTCAGTTCTCATTCCGCCCTCACTTGAATGCTGCTGGCTGTCTGAGCTACCCTGAGCACCTCACCCTCCACAGAGCCCCTTCCAGATGGAGAGGCAGAGCCAAAGCCAGACTGCAGAGTGCTCCCTGAACTGCTGCAAGGCCCACAGCTCAGCACTGCAGGAGCAGCAGGACCAGCACACAGGGGGGCACAGATGGCAGACCTGAGCCTTGCCCTGTGTCCAGCTGAGTGGCTGCGGTGTGCCTCCCTGTGCTACTGGCTGCCTCCTCTGATTCTCCTTTCCAGATGCACAACGTTTTCCCTCTTCGGTAAAAGTCAGAAAGAAAGATATACAAATCTCAGCACGCCCCCAAAGAGCTGCAGGGGATGGAGATTAAACCCATCCATTACACTCACCGAGCAGGGCACCGTCTGGGCAGGAATGCTGCAGTCATACACCTGCACATACAAAGAAAAAAAGAGGAGTATTACAGAAGTGTCAGAGGCAATTCAGCACCCTACAGCAAAGTGCCATAAAACTCACATGACTTGGAAAAACAAAAAAGGAACAACACTAAATCAAGCAGAGCAGCACACATGGCAACTGGCTGCTGATCGTGGCCACAGGGCCTCTGGTTACCACTGCATTAAAGAACTGCTTCACACTTATTTAAGGTTTTGTCTAAAGCTGCTGCTCGGGCCCAGAGCTCAACATTACAGCACTGGTTCTGGGCAGTGCACTCTGCATGCTGCAAGGAACAGGGGCTGTGGAAGAGAAATGCTTTCCAACATGCTTAGCATTCTGCTGGGAGCTTACAAGATGCTGCTACCCATGCCTGACTTTCTCTTGCTGGTTGTAACCCCAAGAAACCACACTTATATCTCATTACAGCTCTACAAAGCACAGCAGCTAAACCAGCTTACCTGGAGCTGTAGGAGGAGCCTGGCCAGGAGCACACCTGCTGGAAAACCAAGAGCTGAGCCCTGGAGAAAAAGCAGAAACAGGCACAACAAACAGCAGCAAAACCATCACTCTGAATACTACAGGAGCCCAGACAGCCTCAGGGGAGGCTGCAGAGCAAACTGTCACCCAGTGCAGAGGGGGGAAAGTTCAGCAGAACACCCACTCCTCATCCTTCAGGGAAAACCCATTATGTTCCCTTCTGCTGCACGGTTTGGGTGAGGGCGGGATGCTGAGAGCAGGCACCTGCACCCTGTGCACATGGAGGCAGTCAGCACCAGCACCACTGCAGCTGTGGGCACAGGGAGGTGGTGGTGGTGGGCTGTGTGCTGGTACAGCTCTGCACGGTGGGTGATGGCTGCTGTTTGTTGTTGTTGTTGTTGTCAGCCAAATGCTGCGCTCCCCCCTGCTAGGAGGCTCCATATGGGACCCCAACCTGGTGTTTGTGAATTAAGTGGCTTTTAAGTTCTGTAATAAAAAACCATTTGACTCAAAGAATGTTGTTGTTCCTGGAATGGGGTGGATGCTGCTTGCTTGGCCTCTTTTAAGGTGAATGCAGGAAACGCATGGCAGGACACTCACAGGGGACTCAGTGATGGACACTGCAGCTCACACTGGAAGCTGCTCCTTCTGCAGGGCCTGAGGCTGCCTGAATGCTTGGGCCGTGCCAGGTGAGGGGGAACTGCTCCACTGGGAGGACCTGTGTTGTGTTTTGAGTGGGCACAGTGCGGGTTGTGGAGCAGCAGCATCGCAGTGCCCCCCCTGAGCCTGCAGCTGCCACCAGGCCGTGCCTGTCTATGGTAGGAGAATGGCAGCAAGAAAACATCTTTCTGTCATTCCTACCTGCACTGAAGCAGCCTCAAACAAGGCTTAAGGTTACAAAAACCAGTAGGATGCAATGTAATGCAATGCAATGCAAAACAGGATCTTTATTTCCCATAGGAAATTTACCTAGATCCCAGTTAGAGTCCATTTGTCCTCATCCTTATGTAACTCCTCTGCAGAAAAGGAGTAAAAATGTATAGAAAATAAAGTATTTGCTGCAAAGACTTAATACAAGAGACTGAGTCATATCTAGCAAAGCAAGCAGGCAACCTGGGGCTCTCCGAATACAGCGAGAGAACAAAGAACACTGAGATCAACAGCATGTGTCATGTAGGAACTGGCCCCAGGTAACAGGATTGAAGTGGAGCCAGTAGTGTGCTTGAAAGAGATGCACAAAAAACCACACTTTCGAGTTTATTTTATTGCTCTTAATGGCCTGCCTTCTGCATGTCTCATTTCCTTTTATTGAAGCTGTCAGAGACGCATTACATTATCTCACATGCGTGCAAAAACAGTATTTCAGTCGAGCTTATACAGATCTTGAATGCCACAGCTGAAGAAAACAAGACAGGGGAAGCTGCAAAGGGAGGCGGCGACAGCAGAGAGCCCACAGCACACAGCTACAGGCAACGTGTGTCAGGGCTTCGGCAAACAGCAGAGCTGCAGCCTCTAACCAGAGACAGGAGTGCAAGCAAAGGCACTCGGCTAACAAGGTGGGTGATTCACCCAAGGAGGGCGAGTAGTCCTGCAACAGCAGGCAGTAATTAACGGCAATCCTATGCACAAGGCTGAGGCTCAGCCTGCACAGCCAAACCAGCTCCACCAACTGCAGCTCTCCCAAAGCCATGCTGACGTCTGATACAGCACCTCGCTCTCCTGCTGGCACTCGGGTTTCCCTGTGCTGCCCTGTTCTCTTCAGTCGGCCATGCTCACCATCAGCCTATGACAGAGGGAAATAGGATCCAGCTCCCCAAAGACACAGAAGCAGAGCTAACCAAGCAGCCAGGGGGTGTCAGTTCAGGTTTTCTTGGCAGTGATCGTTGTGGGGAACCTCACCGACCATCTCTGCTCACTCAGCTGCTCTGCACGCATCATCACTGCAGTACAGACCAATTAGCAATACTGTATTTAAATAAGGAAGCAGTCGCCGTAGCTGAGTTTCACAAACGTGCAGGGCTACTTTTCAAAGTCATTTTAAAGGTAATTAACACAGCTCCACACCTGTGTGCTGTGCAGGGCTGGCAACCAGGCAGAGCAGCACGCGCCTGCACACCTCTCCTGATGCACCAGCAGTCACAAACCTGCCCTGCTCTGCTCACACACAGCACACACTGCTGCACAGTGCACGCAGGGAACGCCACCTGGCACACACACCTCACTGCCCGCTGATGGCTGTGGATCACAGGGCAGTTTATATGAAGTGTTATAAGAAAACGTTCTCTGCATAACAGTGAGGAACACTTCTGTCCTCCCTCAGAAGCAAAAGGACCATCTCAAAAAGGACCACACAGCCAGGGCCACTTGGCAAACAGGGACACTGTCTCCTTCTAACCCTCTCTGCCACACAGCACAGCTCCTCTAGGAGAGGGGACCACAGCAGTAACAGAGGTCAGACTGCTCTGACAATGGAAGCGACACTGAAGCAGATCCCTGAGCCCACAAGAAGATGGCACTGAGCAGCCAGGAGGCACCCAGCACTGCATCAGGGAGCAGCGCAGCATGTGGCTCAATGCCGTGGTGTTCATTATTTTAAAGTATGTGGCTGCTGAATGACACAAGACTGGTCAGAAGCATCTATAGGCAAAGCCTTTGTAGCACAGCAACAATAGCTATAAATTATATTCTTCACGGGTGGCTGGGGGTGGAAGAAGAAGTTCACAGTGAAAGATTTCTTTCCCTTCAAAAGAAAGAGGCTGGAGTGTCAAAGCCAACACTGCTATTCCTGGCAAGCACAGGCCTTCGGAGACCCCTGGAGCAGCCCTGACTTCTGTGAACAATGTCCCTCCACCACCAGCAAAAAGAAAAGTGTTTCACTAACCTCGAATCTAGGGAAGATGGGACAGGGGTGGGCATGAGGGACACAGACACAACAGAGCCTTGCTGCTGGTTCTCGTGCAGAAGACAAGCTCTTCCCTGCCTGCATGATCCACAGCCACATGTACCACTGCATGTTTTACTGTCACATGCTCCTGGAAAAGAAGGTAAGACTTTAGTTTGACTATACTACGTGATGAACCCGCTCAGGGGGTCACTGGAATTGCTTTTTTTGGTTCATCCTTGCAAAAATCCCCTACAGCTCTTGGCCTGGCTTACTGAAACTCCTCAGCCCCTATCTCCTTGCACACATGTCCTGGGAAGAAGGGATTTTGGAAACTGCCAAAAGCAAGCAGCTGGGACAGAGGTCGACAGCTCTTTCACTGCTGCTCTCACAGTTCCTGTGGTTTCCTGTTCCTGCTGGAGAAAAAGCACTGCAGAACACACAGATCGAGCCAGACGTGCCCTGACACAGCTGGGACTGCGAGCACTGTAGCTGCTGCTTGTGAAGTACCATGAGGGTTGTTGTGCAAGGAGACAAGGAAGTGAAGGCATCCCATGCCACCATCTGCAGCAATGCCTCTTCGCCTTCTACAGACAAGGCTTCAAGGTTAACACCCCAGAACAAATTTGTTCTCATTTACAATTTTCTTTCAGTCTTTTCTTTGGGAAGGATCCTCCCTGCTCACCAGCAGGCATAGGGGAACAGTGGGTACTGGCTCCACTCTGCCATGGTCCCGTGGGCATGTCCCGAAGCCCCTTGTGTGTTGTAATCTGTGGAGAAGGCTGAGTAGCTCATCGCCCTGTACTGGCTGTGGGGTGGCACCATCCACTGCCCAAGGCCTTGCTCAGTGCCATAAGGACTGTACATGGGCGCTCGAGCTCCAGGTTTCCCCACTGAGTCCAGAGCCATGTTCACCACTCCGGTGTAGTCCTGGGGAGGGGGCAGAGGTGGGGGCAGAGGAGGCAGGTTGGTGAAGCCCTCTGGGAGCTGTTTGGAGTCGTGCTCAGGCACTGTGGCGAGATCCAAGGGGTGGCACCTCGCTCGGAAGTCGTTCAAGGCAGCGACGTCACGGCCGGGGAGCTGCTGGCTGTCCCCAGCTTCGTGGAACCTGTTCCCCAAGGGCAGAGAGAGCAGCGAGTCAAACCCACCGCAGCAGAAAACCACTGAACACCCACACAGATCCCCAGGGAAAGGCATGCTAAGAGCTTGCCCTCTTCCCCTGCCATTTCAAACATCCGCTTTCCATTCAAAACAAGCACACCTTACAAAGACAACCGAGCTCTTTGTATTCCCTGTGAGTGCCTTGTACCTAGAAGACTTGGCCTGGGGTGGGAATTTACAACGTGTCAGCTATTTCACACTCATTTATCATGTGAAGATGCTTGCAGGAAAGCCAGGTGAGCCATCTTGTACTCCTATGGAGTCACACATGTATTGAAAAGGGTTCTCCAACTTCACATGTTGGCTTATGGCACATTAACTCTCCCTTACCTACAGCTTTGTCTTACTGTAAAAATGGATCTTAGTCCAAGTCCTGCTGTCACTCACTCAGAAAAATTTAGTGCCAAAAGGAGATAAGCCCACTCACTACAACTCAGGGAGGAAGGAACAATCACTGGAGTCCTCCACTCCTCCAAAAGACAGGCAAGTTCTGTGCTACGTGGAGTTGGGTAGGAAAGCATTTCAGCACAGGGAAATAAAGAGCACTACTAGGACACAAATATGCTCAGAATGCATGTAAAACAGAAAGGCTTTGTTACAGAGACATTTCCACACTGATCTAGCACCTATCATACAAGCATCAACAGAAAAACAGCCTTCTCACTCACACTGGCTGTTTTTCCTTAGGAAATAACCTATAAAAGAGGAGGAATCTCATCAGTTAAAGGGTGGCTTTGTGGAAGGAGACAGGACTCACCGGTATGTCTGGTAGGATGATGTAGGCACTTGCTGCTCCCTGGCTGGACCCTCCCTCTGTTCAGCTGGCACTGGCGATGCTGTAGGAAAGGCATGGCTGCTGTTCTGCTCTGAGATCCAGAAGGGGTATCCACTGCTGACCACGATGGGGTTGGTCTCTTCCTTCACATCCACATTCTCATCTTTCTCAAAATCTGACTCACAGTAGGGAAAGAAAGAACAGAAAAAAGTGAGAATGGGGAAGAGAGAGTTGGAGCTCGCAGTGTTCTATTAGCAGCTTAATTAACTGCAGGATGGGGGAAGGAAACACACCATTACCTCTTCTGCAGCCACTCTGCCTTAAAGGATTAAAGGACTAGACCTTTGCTGCTTTATTCTGCTCTTACATTGTGGCTTTCAGTTCTGCCCCATTCCCTCACCCTAACAAAGAATGATCAAGCTTAAAGATAACCTAACAGAAAGAGTAAAGATTATTTTTAAATGGTATCAGTTCCCCTATCTGCATCACAACACAGCTGCACGAGCACCAGGGTTGACACAACTGCCCAGACAAGAACCAAGGCAGATGGGCAGAAGAAAGCCAGGGGTGACACTGCAAGACGGTGTCGCTGTTGAAGAGAAAACATTATGAGAGCACAGCCATCAATCACATGCAGTCACAAAGCAAGGCTGGAGCAGAGGAGCTGGGGAGGAGTCACTAATGACAAGAGATGTGAGCAGGCTCCTGTGGACCATATGCAGAGACTTAATAATCCTGAGACAGACAAACTGAATACACGTCTGGAGATTGCAGGTAGAAATTAAGAGAGGCAAAGGCCTCACAAAGGGATCCCAGTCATCATTTGTTGGCTCATTCTCCTAAAAGCTATCTCCCTGAATTAGGGAATCAGCACCACTTTCCAGCTTTGCAAAGATGTACGCAGCAGCCTTTAGGGACTCTGCCCAAACCGCTCTCCCCAGTGAGGAACAGCAGAGGTATGTCACTGCCTCCTACCCCCCCTGTGGCTTAGGCAGTTTGTGACTGACTCTGGGTTTGTTCTTGTTAAAATTACCACGTTCCTCAGCACCAGACTCCTTTTCCTCTGGCAGCTTCCTCTTCTGGCCCTTGGCTGGACTTGGCTTCTGGGATTTGGCTCGTCCTTCCCTGGGGAAGAAACAGTGCACAGGGCAAGGCTGTAAGTTAGCTTTCTATCTAGATAAGTATGCAAGGGATGCAGGACAAAGAAGACAAAAGGTGGGATGAACAGCTCTGATGTTCTGCTCGTTACACCCCCTTGCAAACCAATAGGACAGGTCCACGGGAATGTGTGCCAGAGTGGAATCACGGGGTTAACCAGTGCTGCATGTGCTTCCAGGAGAGCCCTCACCCCACAGAATACTGGGGATAGGTTGGTAAGGGGGTTGCTGCCCCTTTCTTGCTTGTACAAAAGTCAAAGATAGCATGGAAACCTCAGCACTGGAGCTTTCAGCACAACCTGTAAGCGTACTCCAAAGCTGGATGCACATTCTGTACATACAGGCATGTGTATGGTGAGCATTTTGCTTGAAAGCAGCCTTTTTCCTAAGTAGACAGTAACACTAAACTTAGTCAGAAATAGTCCTGTTATGAGGAGAAAGAACATCCCTGACATTTTCAAAAAGAATCACTTTTGGCTTTTTTCATCAGGAAATAAGATTTTCTTTTCAGGCACGCAAAACAAAAATCTCAGATATTTTTATACCATTTTCTGGTTGGAAAACTCTATTACCAGCCTATGGGTTTCCTTATGGCTTATTTCTTTCAGCTTTAATTAGTGGCTGCCCTCAGAGCTGACAGATTATCTCACAGGTATTGGCATCCAACCTCCATCTCACAGACAAAATTTCCTGTTGGCAGAGACACCTTTCCACACAAGAGGAAAGGAGATGTGAGAGCCTTCCAACATCAGAATTAAGCCCATCTCACAGGGACAGAAGGATCTACTGTGGACTCTCTTTATCACTGCTATTAATGTATCAGATTGCAGTCTGGACCCAATTTGCAATGCAGGTCTCAAATCTGTCACATCTTTCATATTTCTGTAGGAAATTCTCTGCTTCCTCCCATTCCCCAAGTCTCTGGGGAGGCTGCTACACAGCATCACTGCCATGTGCAAATAAATGCAATGTGCTAAACAAAATGCTCTGCAGAGCTAGCTGCTCTATTTTGCCCAATGGACTTGGATATAATTCAGATAAATTCACATTATACATAAGTTGAGAGGAAAAAACAGTTTACCTTCGAGTGTTCTTCCCATGCTCCCGGAAACCTTTAGCAAATGGATTGTTGTCAATCTTCAGCTTTGTGATCTTAAAATAAAGGACCAGGATTCAGTTCTGGTTGGGATCTTTATTATTTCAAGATCTTCATCTTGGTATTTACTACAACAGCTTTTTCAGGGGGCTGGGGGATGCCCTTGGCACAGTTTCTTCTATGAGTGAGTTGGAGAGAGAAGTGACTTTCCTGGGGTCAGTGGGAATTTGGGTGGGATTCATGTAACTAGAGAAATATAAAGGGTGAATACCTAATATCTGGACTTTTGTCTGTACTTTTTGCTACCTTTGGGGTTCTGTTAGTCACTGACAGTGCACTTAATGCAATTACTATGCACAATTCATGTCATCCTTGACTAGACGCTTTCTGCAAGAACCATATTTTGCCTATTTTTCTTCCTTTATCCATCACTGACACCCAAGTTAATTTGCTCAGGAGGAGACACCTTCCTATGCAAGATTTCTAAGGACAAAGTATTTAGCAATGCTTTGGACTCGCGCACTACCTGCTCATTCTGGTAGGCTGTAACAGAAGTGAAGACAGTCTCAGGGAAGCTGAAGACTTGGAAGATGCTCCAGCGAACACTGAAGAGGTCATCTGCCTGCACAATGTGGAAGCGAGGCTTGTAACGGTGCATGGAGTGGAGGATGATCTGGCACAGAGACAAAGGCAAAGGTTTCCATGTGCAACTACTGCTAATATGCTGAGCAAAGTTATACGGACAGCACAGGCCAGCACCTTCCCTAGCAGGCAGGTAAGAGGGCTGGACTGAGGAAGGGAGAGAGAGCACCTGGCTATCTTTTTAGTTTCCACATCATCTAATGTTTCACACTTATTTCACTTCACACCTATCTGCAACGAATTCCAAGAAAGCGTGGCACAAAGGCCAGCAACAACCTACATGCCCATGTTGATCCAGAGTGTTGTTGGTGAGCTTCAGTTTCTGGAAAGAGACAGGTTCCTTCATCCAGTGGCTGCCAGGGGCAGGGGAATCCGGGTGGACGTAGGTGCGACAAGGGAGCTGAGGCTCTGCTTTTCCAGCAACTTCCCACTGATCTTTATTCCACTGTGAAGAGAAAGATGGAAATGTAGAGCGTAAAAAATGACTTATTTTAAATAGCCCTAGCAACTCTGCTTCTCTGTCTGAATATGGAGGATTCCTCTGAGGCATGCAATCCTGACAAGCAGCAGATTATCTCTTGTGAGCCATGATTGTTTTACCAAAACAGCTCCAAGCTCGGGCCTCATTTTTCCTCCCTTTCTCCCAGTGGCCATCAGAGAAGCCTGACATTAATCACGATCAAAACGGTACCAGTTACAATGGAGATCAGTTACCTTTCCAGCTGCTCCCCAAGCAAAAGTGACAAATAGCTCCAGGGAGGCAGAAAATCCACCAATTACTTCTGAACTTTGTCCAAAGACTATTTATTTATCAGCCTGGCCAGCAAAGCGTAAAGATTAATCTATTTCAAACAAAAATGGAATTAAAGCATAACTTTTATCATCTAAAGTGCTTACCTTGTACCTGAAGTTGTCCACAGGCACAAAATCCACCAGCATGAGGTACTTGGCATATGGGATTAAGCCAGAGACTTTGATTTTGCATTGAGGAAACATTCGTCTGAAGGAGAAATGAGTGTAAGAATTTCTGTACTTATCAAATGCTGTTTAACGACCTGCAGAAGCAGCAGGTCGTGTTTACTCACTGCTGCACAAAGTTCTGGTAGTGGTATTTGTACAGGCCAGCTACCAAACGTTTTTACTATCTCACTGATGTATTGATTATCCATTCCTATGGGGTTGGGTGGAACAGGCACTAACATGGCAGCAGTCCTTAATGGCCTGACATTGTTATTGCTTTTGTACCTCCAATTCCTGCATTGCAGCAGTAGAAAACTTGAAGAAAATAAGTGGGATTTGCATGCAGCTGCTGGCTTCATGCAGCTACCACAGACCCGGAGCACAGATGAAAGCATCTTCTAGCGTGGGCTATGAGCACCTAGGAGCACATCTTGCTTTCCATTCCCGCATTCCCTACTGCCACTTTCATCTTCTGACTCTGCAGAAAAGCCTCAACACCTCCCTTCCTACCAGCAGGATTATTTCAGCTCCCAGCAGCTTTGACATAAAACATTACTATTTCATATTCTTTCACCGAAAGCTCCACAACATGACTCAGAATAGCCTGCTTAGCATTATGTGCCATGTTTTCATCTGCAAATGCAGAATCAACACCAGGTATTGACTGCTTCTATGCTGCTGCCTGTGACCGAGG
Source organism: Perdix hodgsoniae (assembly GCA_035772895.1). Taxonomy (NCBI): domain Eukaryota; kingdom Metazoa; phylum Chordata; class Aves; order Galliformes; family Phasianidae; genus Perdix; species Perdix hodgsoniae. The sequence goes on from JAPSGF010000054.1 coordinate 1,735,728, forward strand.
CAAAGGAAGCCCAGGGCACTTCCCAGAGCAACAGCACAGCAACAGGAAGAACATCAGCATTAAGTACTGAGATAAGAGCAGAGGAGATTTCTCAGCACATCAGCCCCACGATGACCTTTTGCACTTTGCAGTTTGGATCTCCAGGACAGCCTGAAAATGCGACTCTTGTGCCAGAGGCAGGGAGATGCACACAACTGGCTACAAGTCTGAGGGTCACCAAGTGAAATAAGGCTGCTCAGAGTTTTGCAAACAAATTAGAAGGGTGTGGTGTGGGCAGCTGTCCTGGTCCCCTCACCTGCCAGATTTGGTGATGATCATCTCTGTCCCTATCTGATGAAACTTCATCCAGAGACCCATGTCCTCCAGGGTGACCGTGATGGAGCTCTGCGGGTAGGGCTCCAGGCTGGGGGAAGCAAGTGCTTCACATGGTGCTTTAATGTCTACCAGGGAGAGAGAAAACAGGGACTTCAGATGGGCAGGAGGGCACCAGCACAGCTTCTCCTGCTCAGATCGGGCTCTGGGAAGCAGCACCCAAGTCAGCCTTCCCAGTTCCAGTACCCAAAGCCACCACATTCCACACGTTGCTGTAACAGATGGGCTCTGGCCATACGCTCCTATGGGACTTGCCAGCCCCAGATCACCGCATCGTACAGCACTGGTTCAGCTTAGGTAAGTGAATGTTGTGATTTCACCCAGGAAGGATGCCAAGAACCAGAGCCACAGTAATTCTCTAAAGGAAAATCCATTGTCTTCCTTCCAAGGCTGTTATTGCTCAGAAGGCTCAAAAGGCATAAAGGCTTACTCAACAGGTTTGGCTTTAGCTGGTAAGTTCTTTTGTAAAGATTTGTGTTTTGTACAAACCCAGCCTAATTCTTGTATCCTACAAGTCAGACAGGTGGGTAGCCACAATCCACTTTTTCTCCTGTTCTGGTATGAGCAGGGTTACACAAAACAATTCACCAAAAGAATAAAATGAAAGCTGAAAGGATTGGAAATATTTTAAGTGTAGCAGCAGGCAAGGGGAGAAAACAACAGATAGTTGGTTGGCAGCAGAGGTAAAAAAATCACTGCAGAGGACTGTGAAGGGCCAGACAGGAGGTGTACATGTGAGAGGAGACAAGAAAGGGAGGAGACAGAGCTGAATATTCCGGGAAGGGAAGGGAAGGGAAGGGAAGGGAAGGGAAGGGAAGGGAAGG
>JAPSGF010000054.1:1737323-1870157 GCA_035772895.1 Perdix hodgsoniae
AAGAAAAGAAAAGAAAAGAAAAGAAAAGAAAAGAAAAGAAAAGAAAAAGAATGGTCTTAACCAGTCTTGGAGATGGAGATCACCGGGATGCTCATGTGGAAGGTGCTCTCTTCAGCAGCACACAGCTGTCAGCTTTCCTGGCCACTCATTATCAGCCACACTTGGCTATTTGTCAAAAACAGAAACTTCTCTGCCTATTACTTGGATTTAATTTTATTCAGAGCACATCAGAAATAAGGGATTTTATCTTTTCCTTTGTTGTTTTCTTTTCTTTTTTTTCCCCTGGCTAATACCTTTAAGAGAACAGACATGGAAAGAAGGCAACTATTTCCAGAGAAAACAGCTTCTTCCTGAAAGAGACACATGTCCACAAAAGCAACCCGATGTTAGCCTCCTCTACCAGGAATTAAGAAACATTTAAACATCATTCTGTCAATCTGTAAAGGTCTTTAGGCACTTAAAAAAAAAAAATACCCTTTACCCTTTTTTCTGCTTTGATCCGACATTAATGAACTGGCTAAGAAGTGACACCTAGTCTGCTCGCTAGGATTAGCCTGTTAACATCTTCTTACTAAAGCTTCCCTCATATCCTCTTGCAAAGACATGAAAGTGCCACCAGACGATGCACTGGGAAGCTCAGCGCAGCGCATGTATCAAAAGGAGTTACAATAAAATGGGGCTGATTTCCCACAGGAGTCATCCAGTCACAAATGCATGCAAACAGATTTTGATTAGCTCAACAGATGCTCACTCCTTCCCCCAAATGAATTTTACAATTAACATTTTTGTAAGCAAATTCCAACGCCATTAAATGAGGCTACAACAAGGCAGATCTCGGGGGTCCTCACTGAGAGACTTCCAAAGGAATCCAAAGGAATTAAAGCAAAAGTTCTACACTGAATTGAAAATGAAAGGCAGATGTTATAATCTGGTTTCACCAATGAACCTGTATGGGTGAGGAAGACAAAGAGCCAGGCACACAATCAACACTGCAGCAAAGGCTTTAAAATGTTGCTAACGTCCTTCTTGTCACAGGTTTTGTGTGCCCTGTCTGAGGCTGAGAAACAGGATATGAACAGTTTGCATACAAAGGTATGAGCTTGCTAACAGAGGCACACAGCTGCCACCACAGTCACATCAATTGCCTTCAATGGGAGTCCGCAGTGATGGATCCATTTGCAGGATGGACTTCAGCTTTGCCTGGCAGAGCCAAAAGTTGGCCTGCAAGGTGCTCTGAATTCAGTCCCAGTCGGTACCAACTCAGCTAACCTCAGAGCCATGCTCAGATCCACAGAGACCCTGGGATTACAGCACAAAGAGGTCTGCAGTGAGGTGTCCAAGCACTGAACTGCATTCTTTAAGTCCGTACTTCTGATGTTTCCCCTTCTATGTAGTTTAGTTTTTATTTTCAGGATGGTTGGAGAGAGCTTTAAGCATCTTCCAAGAATTTTAGTTCTAAGTTACCTTAAAACCAATCACTGCTATTGCCATTCTTGTGGTAGCCTCGCATGTAGCACGTTTTAAAACATACACTTTATGAGACTGAAAGGGAAGACAGCTGCTATGATAAAGGCCAGCACTGAAAATTAAGAGATCTTCACTCAGTACCACGCTGCTCTTTAAAGTCCTGATACAAATAAGAGCAGTTTGTGCTTTGGTTTTTCACTAGAACGGGTTGCATATATCTTTTTCCTATTTTGATGATGGAAGGGAGAGGAATGGAAATGAGAATAAATTGGGTGATGGTTTGTCTCAGTTTAGAAGCCTAATGTGAACAGCTACCTAGAATCCCCAGGGAAGGAACACACAAACATACATAAAGCTACTGGATATGTTAATATTGCCAACGGCCAAAGAAACCCATGTTCTCTGACCTTCTAAATGCCACAAACACCTCCACACTTTGGAGGACACCTCGTTTCCCAGAACACAAAGATTTTGGCTCTAACAGGACTGTGTTTCTACTAGTGCTACGGCTTCACCTCTCAAAGGCAGGCAGTCCTATTTCTGCTGTGTAGGGTCGTACACCAAAAATGACTCCATAAGAACATGAGGTAACTTCTGAAAAAGCTGGAATCTTTAACGCAGGGAGGTACTGCACTGTTGCTTCTTAAGTCAAAATTCTCTTGATGTGGCAGTATGACTCAGTACCCTATGGAAGGTTTGATAAAAACCCCCAAACCATGGTGAAGGTAGAATTTATCTGAGTCCCTGCACGTGTATTTTGCCTATGAAACAACCCTACAACAACAGAGAAAAAAAGCTGAGAATACCCAGCCACCTCTCAGCGTAGGTGAACTGCAAGCTTGAGTTGCATAAGCAGTCTTTTCCTTGCAATGCATTGGAAAAGACTGGGCTAAATCTGGGTTTCAGCTCTATTAACAAATGTGGTGCCTCCGGTCTGGTCCTCAGTTTTCCACTGCTTATCTGTCATCGTGCCCAGTCTGATCATGTCCCACAGAGAAGAGGTTAATAGCATGCTATGAGAAGGACTGATGAAGAAAAACATAAATAATACCCTATGGAAACAAAAAATACTGTGTTTGGGCATAAAAAGATGGTAGAAATTGTAGGCTATGTCTCCTTGGGGTTTTCACTTTCAAAGGGCAGAAGAAAGACAGGGATAGACAAAAAAGATAGTTTACATCTGAATTGTTCTTAGCAGTATAAGGGATATTTCCAAGCCTTCTGTGGCCTTCAACCCAAAGGAACTTACACTACTTCACAGACAATATGCAGATAAAACCTCTATCCTTCAGGATTTATATTGTACAAGGTGATACAAATAAGGGAGCTATGGACACAGCTGTGAGTGGACACCTACTACCTTGCAAAACATCTTCCAAGGCTCCCAAAGAACGCTCAAAACTCCAATAATGATAATAATTATTATCTCTAGTCACTCAGTGACAAGTGCTGGTATCCCTAGGAGCACTTACTCTCTGTCTAAAATTATTGCACACCTTTGGCATAACTCTAGGACCTTTCTGCACAAGATAGAATAGGAGGGAGAGCCGCACCTACCTGGTAAAACTTGCATTTTTCCATGTAATGTGGAGTCTAGGAAGTCACACAGCCGAGAGAGCCACCAGAGTTCTCAATAAGGGAGCCAAAATAGTCCAGTTCAAAAGCAGGTCTGATGTCCTGAAACAAGCAAAAGCCTTTCCATCTGAGATCCAGTGTCAAGAGTGACTGAGATGCGGATGGGACTCCAAGCACAGCCAGCCAAGGTGAGTTCCTGTTTTATGGAGGCTAATGAGCAGGGAGGAGCTTCTCTCCAGGGCTGTCCCCTTGCAATCCTTTGATGTCCAAAGGGACAAAGAGAGGAAGGATCTGCAGCAATGGCTGGGGCTAAGGGAAGAAAATCAAAGAGAATTAACATGGCTTTGACATACAGGAAACCCTACAGGGGAAATGCACCTTGATTTACTGCTAACACACTTCTAAACAAATAGACTAAAATCACTACTGGAAGACTTACCTACAAATAAATAAATACCTAAAAGCCCCTTAACCAGCAAAGAAATAATTCTGTCTGGCTATGCCAAGGATTTGATGAAACTCTCATGTCCAGAGCACAGAATCCCTTTATGTCAAATCAGGAAAGGTATAAGAACCAGGAAGCTGTTTCCTTCCCGAGCGATTAACAGCTTGTGGAAAACTTAAAGTTTGAGACCATCTCAAAACTGAGACACTGCAGGAACGTGTGCATCCCCCAACAGATGCCTTCCCCACTAACAGAAGTGCATCAGCTAAGGCTACCTACCTAGCCAGTCTCTCCACTCACAGCCTTTAACTACAATTAATTTTCTTACTTCACCATTTTTTACAGGCATGGCTCTCACTGCTGCACCAGACATCCTCAAGCTCACAACTTTACCTTTCCAGCAGTGCCTCGCCAATGAAAGCTGCGTGGCTTTAACAACACAGCTATGCTAGCACACCATTTCACTGGCACCAACCTCTTTCAGCTGGCACCTTCCAGGACTGGTGCAAGTGACCTAAAAATCTGAAGCGTGGGTCAGGCACAGGTTTTATTTAGGCCTGCCCTTACTGAATGAAAGGCTGCGCACAGCACAAACCGAAGGACTGCAGTGCTTTCCCTTAATTAGTTTATTCTGCAAGTGTGACCATTAGCTTTTGTACTTACAAGTGCTTACAAGTGCTAAGAGACAGCAATCAAGCTTCATGCTTCAGGTCACAAACCAGCAGCTACACCTCGGTGAAGAGGGAGTTCCATGCATTCATGTATAGAAACAGCTATACTAACATTTATAGGTCAAATATAGAGTTCAAAAAGAGGAGGTCGAAAGCAGGATATCAGCCTGAATGGGCCAGAGCTGGATCCTGCACAACGAACTTAGGAGTTCCTTGCTTCATCTCAAAGAGCATCACTATAAGGCTGCAGCTGATTCATGGTCTAGTTTTGCTCACTGTAAAATAAACACTTTTTATTCAGTCAATGACATTATTGGGACATCTGACTTTTAGACTGACATGCAAAGCATTCTGAATTTGTCTACAGTCAGTTCCTACAGAAAAAAATCCCTTCAGTTCTGCATGTGGTGCTTTTTGGAGTAGGGAAAGTAACAATATGCAATGAGGACAAAGAGTTTATTCAGAGGGTTTTCATTATGGCTCTTTTTCATCATTACTTCGAATTTCAGGCATCCCAGTACTGTGCAGGGAGTACAAGAAAGAAGCTGGAGAGTTTGGTAAGTCCTGAGGAGTGTTCTATAGCTGCAGATGTTCCATTGGCTATGGGCAGCTTTGTGGGACCACATCCTCCAAAGGCCTTCCTGACCTCCCCTCTACAGCACCAGGCAGCACAGACTACAGGCTCTTCTTCAGCTAAATCCAAACCTGGGGCCTCGGTACCACCGAGGTGGAGGTTGTCATGTAGTGGGGTAACATAAGTGGTAGTTCAACTGAAGACTATTTATTACCTATGTCAAAGGACAAATCGGAAGGAAAAAGATCAACTGTGAGCGGTATTAAGGTCAAATCTCCTCTGCTTGTGCTTGCAGTCACTACCAGACACAAATGGAACAGGATGCAGAAATGCCTTTCTGCTCTGCCACAGAAGGGAAGCCAGCATCCAATCTGCTTCCCATGTCCTGCTTTTGCAATGCTAGTATTTTAACTGCAGAAAGCAGAAACAATGACTGTAATCAGAATCTGAAAAGGGAAAATGGATCAAAAATTGGGTCGGATTCAAGATACTATTGAGATGGATCCACATCCCACACTGTCAGGAACCACGCAGCAGCAGCAGCAGCACTGGGAATTTCAGACTTTACCTGACAGGAGCGTGGGATGTATCATGACTTACTGCTTCTTCCATGAAAAGGCATCAGATGGTCTCCTGCTGCCACCTCATTTGCACACTGCCTATCAACATGTCTGGAGAACACACATTTGCTGCAAGCATTCACATCCTTTTGGCTTCTCCCAGCTGATTGATGGGGAAGGTGGAGCCATTAATTACTCACGACTAGTTAAGAACTAGCTATCTCCCAGCCGTTCTAGTTGCACTGGAGAGGTTTTAAAAGTGAAAAAAAGTGAATTTGTTATTACTCCTGGAAAGCATGGCTAAAGGAGTAATCTCCGTGTAATTCATTACTAGCCAAAGGGGAATTTAGCACATTACTCCCCTGTCTGTCTGTCCATAGAATGCCTTGGGCTGTTTGCTGGGAAGTCAGGGGTGAATGGTGTCTAACAATTCATTGGCAAATTGGAGGGCTGGGGGAGGAAAGGGAAGGCAGACAGAGCTGACATGGGATGCGTAAGTCAGCAGTGTACACAGCTCTGCTCAAAGCTCGTTGCAGGAAGCAGGTAAAAATCCTGCACTGCCTAGCTCTAACAGGAGGTTCTGCTGTGCTGAAGAGGAGGAGCCAGGGCATCGCAGAGGGAGAGGATGAGTGATGACAAAAGCAGAAGCCAAGAGCTTTTGCTTTGCATCTCTTTGAGGAGGTGATAGGAAAGAAACATTCCCCTCTGTGTTGTGTAGTAAGGCAAATGTTTTCTGGCAGTTCTCCTGCATGTGAAGCTTTAACCCTTAGCACTCCTTCCCCCATTTCTCCCTTCTGAACTGTGAGCCCTTTGAGATGAGGCGATCTCTTTGCCATCCCTGGCTGGTGATGGGAGCTCTCAAGCCACACAAGAACAAATCATGTGTGCTGGCTGCGGGGAGGCTTTGGTTATCAGGATCTGAGTCTGCAGGTGGCTGCACCAGCCCCATCCAGCCAAATTTCTAGCACACCATTCTGCCCTAAGAACAAGATCGAGCACAAGGTGTAAAAGTTACTGTCAGGCAGTCAGTTGGACTCAGTGATCCTTACGGGTCTCTCCCAGCTTGGGACATGTATGATTCTAAGTGAAGCAGTGTTGTTTGCCTGAGTTTGTACAAGCCAGAAAAAGTAACACAGGGAAGTGCTAACTACATTTAAGAAATACTTCCCTCTGAAGCCTGAGGATAGTCTTACTGTCATTTAAATGTAACTCTCAGCAGATCCTCACCTGGTGTATGTAGGCCACAGCATCAGAGCATCTTGGCAACTCTTTATGAAGGACACTCTGCCATCTGATCTGCAGAGGATGAACACTGAAAATGTAGAAAGCATGTCATTAACAGGACTCAGAATCAAATAAATAGATAGCTACCTATCTTCATACTTAAAAAGCAAGAAGCAGGCTTAAACTCTCCAGTTGGCTTTAGAGCCCACCAGTCTGAACCTTAAATACACGTTTAACCTGTACAGAGCAAATGGTCTGGCTATGCACAGGGAGGGCTGTGGGGGAAAGCAGTGTTTATCCGGAGGAAAAAGCCTGATGGAAGTATTGCTCCTAGGCTGTGCCAGCCAACTGCCTGTCCTTGTTAGTGACCAGCTTCAGCTTCCCCAGCACAGTATCTTCTCACGGTGGCAGATGGTTCAAATGAGTTTTTTCCTGCTAAAAATTGCCTGGTGTCTTCACGTGTGTTACACTGCATTTGTGTCCAGCCATTCCACTCCCAGGACCCCAGCAAGAGGCCCCGCAGCAGGCTGACCTTTGTAAGGCCAAAAGCCCCATGCTGAGTCCCACACTGTATTACCCCCAAATCTTCCCTGTGCTCACAGAAAGCAAAATCACATTTGGTGAAACAAAACAGTTGGTTGCAGAGGGCCTGTTGGTAGCAGCTGAACGCGAACTCACCACGGGCATCTGGACACAGTGTGCTGCAGGGTTGGCTGCTTGCCCATGGCCCTGAGCAGGGACGGGGATCTCTTTTGTAAGGGAACATGTGAAAGTGGCCCACGGGAATGAAAAGTCGTGCATTAGATGTTTAACACAGGCTTCTCCTCTTGCAGGTTTGTGGATTGAGGGATCTGGCCACAAAGCTGTGGCTCCTGAACTAAAAAGATGCTCTTCTGTCTCCCCTTTATCACATCCGCCCTCCCCAGCCGTCCTGGAATATGCACCCAGCAGTTAGTTAGCATTGAGACAAGAAGGGAAATGCTTAACAGCCACTTAACACTGAAGGCTGAGTTTGGCCTCAAAGGCTGCAGTCCAGAGTCAAATGCAAAGTATATCTGTCTGGGGCTCTTTCAAGTTTTCACAGACTCCTGATGTTAGGTGCACTGCTTTCCTGTCTGCCCATTGTGCTTCCCAGACACAGCTCAGCACTCTGTCCCACTCAAATCCACAAAAGGCACATTCTGTAAGGACTTCTCAGCTCAGGGGCAGCAAGGACAGCTCTGCAGTGCAGCAAAGTGCCACCCAGCACAATGCCGATGGTGCTGTGGGTTCTCTCCTGCCCCGGGAAAGCTCTGTCCTCACACACCTGGGGTCCTGCAAGGAGGCATGGAGGGTCTGCCTCAGAAACAGGCAGCAAGAAGTTCTGGGCGAACACCATGCATCAGTGTTTTTACATGGATACACACATGTGCATGCAGGAAAAAAGAAGAGAAGCATTATGCAGAGTTTAAAAACTGCTGGCAGTTCAATTTAACCATGAATCAAGGTCAGAAAAAATTCCTGAGCAGGATGGATTGTGCTGAATGGAGGCCCAGCTGACAGAGCTTCAGCAGCCTGACACAAAACCCCTTCTACAAGAAAAGCAGCAGGCCAAAGCCAGACTTTTGGATTTCTAAGATTGCAGATACACCAATACTACTTTGGTTTCTGCAAAGAATCCTTTCTGTTGGTGTGCAAGTGTTGACAGAGTCAGTACATTAACAGATAAAAAGCCAGACTCGATTAATGCAAGGCGTTTTGCAAGCTGCTTTGTTTTGCCAACGTAGATTTGTTCCATTGGTTTCCTAAGAAAGTTTCCATATGCTGTTTATCACAGCAAGGTTCTAATCAAAACATGGAGTCAATAAACTGTATAACTCCCTATCAAAGGGACCATCTTCAAAGAGAATGTTGTGAGCTCTGCAGAGCGGAGCAGAGCTCAGTTCCTGCAGCATCAGTGACTCTAAAGAACGCTGAGGAAGACAATGAGCACCACCAGAAAGAGAGAACAGAACAGTTAAAACATATGTAGCAGATTTTGATGCACAGCATTTTTGTTTCATTTTTCTAAGGTAAAATGCAGTCAGCATTTGTTTCCTTTTATAATTTTATCATTTCCTTAGAGAAGAATGATAAAGTTATGTCGCCACAGTTACATACTACTATGTATGCCTACATCTCACAAGAAGGGAGCTGAGCCCACAGGATGTCTGACCAAACTGTGGAGATATCCTGCAAGGCAGTTCTTGAAAGCTGATATAGAGTATTATGATGGGACATATATAATCTGTAGGAAAGTCTGAAGCCACTAACAAAGAGCTGGGAATAGCTAGGCAGTTAAGTAGAAAGTCCTCGGAGAGAAACCAAGCTGTGCTTTTTCTCACCCAACTGGTTCATCACTTGGTAGCAAAATGATACTGGTGCCCAGTGCATATTCAGGGAATTATCACCAGTATCACCAGTGCAGTACCTGTCAGATTTCAGGATCCCTCGAGCCCGCAGTGAGACGAGGCTGTCATAAACCCACATTCATGTACCTGACCAAGCACAGCTCCCACTCCATTGCTTTGCTGCAATCTCTATCTGCCCAGATTTTTCCTCCATTCTTCTCACGTTAACAAATTCCTCATACTCATTCTTTGCTGCAGCCATGGGCCATGGTACAAACTTCAGGCAGGATCACAGACTCACGGCTCCCTCCCCTACCCAGCAAATTGTGAAGTGTTTACAACCTTGCTCTTATGGCTCTAGAGGTGCTGAATGGCCTTTTCCCCCCTCAGAGTCTCAGCTCCTGATGGGCAGCTACAGACCAACTTTGAGCCGGTTTGGTCCGTGGTTGTGGATTTTATTGCCCAGTTTGTCTCTTCAACTCACATTTGTAAGCTCCAGAGTAGATTTTTCCCTGGGTAACACTCTGCAGCTCAAAGAACTCTTCTTGTTTTTATTACATCCTTAGTGATTAAAGGGATATTTAAACCTCACAGTGCTCCCTGCTGTGAATATAAAAGCCTAGCATCATTCTGGATAGATGTGTTTAAAAAAAAAATAATTAAAAATTAGCCCTCCTATAGTGGACAACTGCTTTTAAGTTGTTAAGAGCATCGGGTATTTGAATGATTTAAATATACTGTTTGCAATTCCTCGAGAGACCAAGGAATGACCCATGGCTTTGAGCTACGTGAACATTATACAGACAAATTCCACATGGAGTGAGGACAATAGGGGTGTCTGGGAGCCATATTACACTAAAAATACTGGATTTAATCTGCTGAGGAATAAATGACTTAGAATTGCTTTCCCCTCTATCTTGGCAGTCATTAGTGCACACATAACAGGTTCCATTCTTACAATCACAGCCTTTCCTTTTGTGATGGGAAAACTTTCTTTCAATGACTGGCAACTCACAAGCCTATCTATGCCTGTCAGCTGAATGTAGATACAAACAACGCAGTGTAAATTCCATAGAAATATCTAAGTTCTTCTAAGAGTGCTGGGGAGTGTGCAGGAGGAAAGGTAGTCATATTTAAAAGCAAGCCTTTCTCCTGAGCACAGATTAAACAATATCAATTATGGCTCTACTGATTTTGCCACCTCCTTATACTGTTATTACAAGCTTAAGCTTCTCCACAGAGCTGCTGCTGGAGTTGTTTTTATCATGATTGTTATCTGACTTCTAGAGTTCTTGTCAAGAGTGGTCTCAAAACACTCCTCACTGCTTGCAACTCCTGTCCCTAACAGTGTTCCTGCCACTGCTGATGAAACTGCTGCTGGGAAAGTAAAAGGGGAGGTGGTTTCCACTGAAGTGAGAAGCAGAAGCAGCCCAGATCTTTGGTATAACTGGAAATTGTAGTTAAAAAACTACTTACTGATAGATGCTTACAGCTGCATCTACTTTCCTGGAACCCTTTTCAGAAATGCATCATTGCCCATCTTCAGTTGGGTAACCTGGGACAGCAGCACATAAAATACAAGGACAAACAGAAAAGAAAACAGTTGGATCAGTGGAGTAAGAAAAGTGAAAGACGAAAAGCAAAGGTAAAAAACAGAAACAAAAGAAAATGAACCGATGATAGGTGAAGAGAGAGCATCAGGGAAGCAGCATCCTAATGTTTTCTGATCAGAAATAGACAGCACAAAGCAGCACACAGTAACTGCTGCTGACAAAGTACAAGACCAGCTGCTGAGATCAGGGAACATTATTACCCAGACACTCATAGAAAAAAAGGTAATTTCTATATCAAATCCAGCATTTTAAACAAATACACTGGCTTCTGGGATAATAAACAGTGACTTTTACCCTTACGAACCCCACCAGCTTTCTTGTTTCTGTCACTATGTTCTACCATTGGAATCAAAGCAGAACTTCTTTTTAAAGACACTGTTACAGTGTGTGGTATATATTTTAGTCTTTCATAAGGAATTTCCATATTTCATAAAAAGGAATGGATGACAGCAATGCTAGAAACAGCTGTGAAGTTACCATGTGTTCTCAGCACTTTTCATCAGTGTGCCAGCAGATACAGCAGGGTGACACAACACCTTGTTCCTATATGCTGTGCAGAGAGAGAGGACAAAAATCAGTGCCAAGCGTGTTGACAGAACGGGATTCTGCCTGCCCTATTGTCTGCTACCTCACCTAATTCCAGTCTATCCCATTACAATAGGAGATACACGCTAAGGGCACCTCATATTCTCCTGAGCTTTGTCAGTAACACACAAGTTTAATCTGACAATTTCACTGCCTTACTCTAACTGCAGCTACAGGGCTCCCTGGATGTCTGAAGGCAATCCAGGGAGATGTGATAAGCAGAAGGTCAGACTGGATGCTCCAGTGCTTCTCCCTATGTAGCTGTTGCTGTTAAAGTCAGCTACTGCCATGGTCTGAGATTTCAAAGGCTTCCATGGATCAAAGCCATGGAAAATTTCACCATAGGATTTTAGATTTATTTTTTTTTTTAATTATGTCTAAAGTGGGAAAAATGATCAATTATATTAATGAACTCAGGCAAACTGAATGGTGCTAGAGCCCAAACTTCTGCCTGTCTCTCTTCTCCTACTTATGTACATTCTGCATTGAGAGATGCTCCTTTGTCTCATGCAAAGCCGAAGACAGATGGATTGAAAAGGAAATGAAAAAGGTGACCTTGGAAATGTGCTGTCATGGCCACAAAGATCATTTCAGGAACACTGTAATGTTCAGCCATCTCCATCTATAAAATGTGGCAATACTAAGGAGGTTACATTATAGAGATGGTTTATGTGGTTTTCTGCAGCAAATGCAAAGCTTTTGTTTCTATCAGTGAAACAAAGCCAAGTATAATCATAGGATGCATTTATGAAAGCAGCATATAATTGAGCAGGGAATTGGCACTGCTACTTTCTGATCATCTACTGCAAAACAAACTTGTAAAACTCTGTTTAATTCTTATCACTCACTATCACAGCCACTGCTGAGCTGGAGTGGAACCGGATGGACTGAACATGAAAGAAGCTTGGAACAGTTAAGTACAGCACATTGACTGGTGGCTCCTGAAATGAACATGTCTGCAGGGTGTAAACACTGAGATGACAAAGAGATTAATATGCTACAAGGAGATACAATCATCATCATTAGGGATCAAAATGAAAAATGCAATGAGAGTATCTGGGAAAAAACATCAGCTGTGCAAGGGCAGCACGATTACAGAACAATTGGCAAAGCTCTTACTGTATTAAAGATTTCTGCACAGATCAGTGTTATTGCAGAGAACAATTCTGTCTTGACAAGAGCAGAAAAGAAGGCTCTGGCATACCTGTTCATCTCTTATTCCTATGACTTTTTTTAAAAGCATATTATTCCCAGCAATATTAAATGAGTCCTGGGCCCATGAAGGACATGTGCTCTACTGGCACATGAATGGCTTCCCAGTGCCTTGCAATCAGAGAGAACCAGGAAAATCTGCAAAGAATGCCTGGGAAGTGGGGATCCCCACTTTCCCAACAGCTTCTCACTTGTAATGGCTATTGCCCAAAAGCACAGTGCTCATTAGCAGCAGGGCAGCAGAGTGGGGGTCCAGGCTTGAAGCTGGCAGTTGCAGAGAGGGAAATTAGCCTTCGTCTTCCCCTATTCCCTTCATCTTCATTTCTCTCTGGGACCTTCGCTCTGTCTCTCCATCCACATAATTTGCTCACATTATACACCAATATATTTCAAAGCTGCCCAAGTTATTTAAGAGGACCCCAGAGGTGAAACACCAAACATGTCAATTAACTGGAAATAAACTATGGCAATAACACTGAATTTTCCCCACAGAGTTTTCTGCTACATATTTAGGTCTCAATATATATATAAAACTAGATTACTACAATCTGAGGTGACAAAACCTTGAGCATATTAGGTGACTCAGATGATGGACCACTTTATCCTACCTGGCATTAAAACTGGTGGTCTTTGCTGTTGGCCAAAGCTGCAGCTGTTGTAAGGCTGGTGCATGTTCAGCACTGGTGCTGTGAGCCATGTGTGGACATGTTTCCTGAAGACCCCCAGAAAAGAAGGGCTCCATAATTCCTGTTGTTTAAAAAAACAAGAGAGAAGAAGAGAAAATGGGTAGATGGGGGAGAAACATCTGGGAAAGTGAGGGTAGAATGAAAGAAGGGGAAAAATAAAAGGTAAGACAGAGGAGAAAAGGAAACGTGTGTGCTTAACCATCAGTGTCCTCTTGCTGGGCTCAGGGGTCCTGCCATCAGCTTTTGTACCTAGCCAAGCATCTACAGAAATAAAAGCCCCTATTTCCACACATCATATTCCACAAATGCCCAGACATTACTCCCAAGAGAGGCATGCCTGCAGTGTAAATGCTGCCGAGGCTGGCAGAGCAGGTCCTTCTCCCCACTTACAGAATAAGGCTGGAGTGATGGGACAGGTGACACGTTATTGAGTCTCAGGGCTTCGTTTCCCAAGAAGTGCCTTTTGGTGACAGTGGAGATACACTAAAGCCATCAGCCACTGTGTTAGGGCTGACAAAAGATTGATCCATGGATGAAAGCACTTTCACTGCAATTCTGAAGCACCAACTTTACTAGCTGCTCTCCCCTCTGCTTTTAGAGAGCTGCTAACAGCCCTCAAGGGAGAAAAAGCACTTCAGTTTACACTAACGACATACCCACTTAGTATATCCAACTCATGCACTGCATTCATGATTCACAGAGTCGTTCTCTACGTATTGACTAACTCCTGCTATGAGCAGCTCTTCCCTGCTTCCATCACAACTTTCTTTTCTACCCCTTGTTACCCATGAACCATCCAGAAACAGTCCCTACCCTGTGCCAAAAAAATGGTCTTCTTTGAGGAATGCAACCCAGGGCTGTTCTCTTGACAAAGAGCTGAAATGGATAATGCCTCCTCCTCTTCTTTTTCAGTCCTAATGTACACAAAAGTTCCAGATTCAGTTTTGCAAATGGCAGTCCTTTTTTTCCAGAAGCATTTTTGCTCCGTTAGGAGGGGCTGTTTCACAATGTAGGAGAGGGATGTGTCTCTCTTTGCCTGTTAAGTGGGCTCATCTTGGACTGTCTTCCCACATTTCAGCAGCTGAGTTCTTTGCTCTGACCAGCAGACACACAGCAAACCTGCTGCTCATTGATTAAAGGTGACTGCAGAGAAGCAAAGCTCACATAATAAGGGATACTGGGAAGGGAACGTTAGATTAAAGGTTCTAGTTTAACTCATGTACTTACTTCATGTACTGAATGAATTTTTTCCTTACGTGGAGACAAATGAAGTTGTAGATATACAGGTTCTTATTCCATTTGAAGGGAGGATCAGGAAACTGGAAATAAAGCAAATCATTAATATTATCTGCATGTACTGAGTGACCATGTCTTCTATAGAGTAGCCATTATCAGTAATTTTGTGAAAGAAGGGGAAAAAAACCAAACAAAATACTTTCTGAGCAACCCTCATGTTTAGCTATTTCTCACTTGCATTGGGTGAGGTTATGATGTGCCTACAGTGGGATACCACAGCCACCCAATTTGGTCTCATCACTTGTTTGCAAACCTCAAAGTTAAAACAAAGTGTCACCTTACCACGGTTTTACCCAGCAACATGCCAAAGGCATCTAAGCCTCAGTCTATTTCTGTTCAGAGATGGAAGTTATGCTAATGGAAGAAGCTGGTGTGGGAAATGACTTCTCCAGCAAACCCTCCCCAGGCTGAAGGATCCCAGGTTTCCTGGAGTCTGTTCTGTTTCAGCTTTTTCAGGTGATCTACTTCAGAAACTGATTCAGTCTCTGAGTAGAACTGTCATTTAAATATATTTGCAAATAAGAGGTCAGTTTAAATAAACCTCAAAACATTTCCATTCTCATGGATAAATCCCTTCCACGTCAAGCCATTGTAATAGATTTTCTTCAGTAAGTAAACCAAAATTCAGCAAAAATTAAGGAGAAGCAGCAAAATCAATTCTTTCTCCTAAGCATATATATATACATATATAACATCATCCTCCACCAGATAAAATATCAGATCTACAGTGACATTTTGGCATTAAGAAATATTCTTGAAATAATGGTAGCACAGCAGTACCATCATCTGCTTTGGAAATGTGTCACCTTGATGTTTATATAGCCACAGGAGACCATTCAACAATGGCAATGTGCTAATTCCATTGGCATTAGCTCTCAAATTCAGTCATAGGGACTGAGGAATTTCAGAAACATCTCTTTCATCTAAAAGAGAATAAGGCAGGACATAATGGATGGTAGTAACATACTGTTAAATGGTGACAAGACACAGGAAATTTCAGATAGGGAAATGGGAACATGGAGGAATTGGCTCTCCAAAAACTCATCATGCTCAGCTTACAGGAATGGGCACTTGTTGGTCTTCTCCAGAATTTTACTCATGGAAAGCTGTGCACTATCCTCTGTGACAAAACTCAGGTGGCTTCCCCTATTGCTCTTGCTTAGCTGCAGGAGTGCTTCAGTCAAATTGCTATGTACGCAGTATGAAAGGCAGGATTTCCTTGCAGGAATAACACCAACCACAGAGAACGGGGGAGAAAACTGCCCAAGAAAAGGATATTCCCAATAAAGGCACTGTTCCAAGATCACACAAAGACAAGTATTGCTAAGTAGAATTCCTTTTATGATTTCATTTCTGGAATTTATGTTGATGATGATTGTAGATTAGCTCTCCAATGCTAATCTATATGCCACAGCCATGAAAACTGAAGGGAGAAATTTAGTACTAATTCCAGATTAATGCAGAACAAATTCAAAATCATAGCTTGTTCCTGTTTATTCGGATTGATTTGTTGCCAAAACCTCAAGTTACATTGCCCTTTTTATTTACACACCCTATCACACTCTGTCCTTTTCTTCGTAGGCACTCATTTTCCCACATATTTCACTGGGGCTGATTTTTGTTTTAACCAGCACGTACATTTCCATTTTTGTTTGGCATTTTTCAGCAGGCAGCTGTAAACTTTTGAGTTGTCAGTACTAAGGAAGCTAAGTCTGTTCATTCTAAAGCACCTGTTTTCAAGGGAAATTCTACCTGCATAAATACCTCTGTCAAGCTTTTGCGTTTACAGAGTAAACTGATGGACAAACAGAAGCTGATGATAATCTTTGCTATCTTCATTGAAATCAACTGGAATTATATTTAAGTACATTGCTGAATCAGAGAAAATATTTTCCTCCTCCTCTCTTCATTTTCCCCAGCAGATTCTTTGGATTTGGAAGTGTCATTTCTTTTTGTGTTTCACAGAATCACAGAATGGCCAGGGTTGGAAGGGACCTCAAGGATCATGAATCTGCAACCCCCTGCCACATGCAGGGCCACCAACCTCCCCATTTAATGCTAGACCAGGCTGCCCATGGTCCCCATCCAGTCTGGCCTTGAACACCTCCAGGGACAGGGCATCCACAGCCTCTCTGGGCAGCTGTTCCAGCACCTCATCACCCTCTCTGTAAAGAATTTCCCCCTGACGTCAAACCTAAATCTCCCCTCCCTCAACTTAAACCCATTTCCCCTCATCCTGCAGTTATCTATCCTTTCAAAGAGTTGATTCCCCTCCCCTCTGTAGGCTCCCTTTAGGTGCTGAAATGCTGCAATGAGGTCACCCTGCAGCCTTCTTTTCTCCCTGTCCCTGCTGACCACCCCTCTTTGGATGGAGCCCAGGCTACCATTTGCCTTCTGAGCCACAAGGGCACACTGCTGGCTCATGTTAAGTTTTTCATCCATCAAGACCCCCAGGTCCTTCTCCACAGGGCTGCTCTCAAGGACCACTGTTTCCAGTCTGTATGGATGCCTGGGATTCCTCCGGCCCAAGTGCAAAACTGCACTTTGCCGTGTTGAACCTCATCAGGTTCACTCAGGCCCACCTTTCCAGCCTCTCGAGGTCCCTCTGAATGGCATCCCTTCCTTCCACCGTGTCGACTGCACCACTCAGCTTGGTGTCGTCAGCAAACTTGCTGAGGGTGCACTCGATTCCGTCATCGATGTCACTGATAAAGATGTTAAAGAGCACAAAGTTTCATCAAATATGTTTAAGAATATTTTCATATTCTTTGCAGCTACTTTTCCATTTGTCTTCAGAGTTCAGATAACACAGCAGTTGAAGCACTGTGCTGCCTTTGTATCCGAGTTATTACTGAAGCATGACCACACGGACAAATGGAGTGCTTTAATAGTGTTGTAAATATTTTTGATTTTCACTGAAATTGTACAAAGCTCTCTGGTTAAAGTGGTAAATGCAGGGTGTTACAGCGATGCATATATGAGCATACTACTTGTCTCACATTTCAGTTCAATTTTCAGTTATCTGAAAGTGAACTCATTAATTTCGATGATAATATTTCTAGAGCAGTCACATGATTTACGTGCAGTTGTTAAAGGACCTGGTGTCTGCCTCTTAACAGCTGCCAATACACGTGTCCATGGAGCTCAGCCCGAGTGGGCCCATGTCCTGCAGAGGGAGAGCTGCAGGGCTCAGGCTGGCTAAGCACCTGTCAGCCCAGCTGAATGGGGACATATTTGAAGCCGTGGGGGAGGCAGTGGTAGACATGGAGGGATTTAAACGACCAGAGATCATGCTCTTTTGAGCAAAAGGTAATGGCATCCATGTTACCAATTAAAAGCTCTTCAATTTATTTTTGCAGCAATATTTCAACATGTAATTCCAAGCCGTTATTACGTTCATGAAAACCAGACTGAAATACCATCTTGTAGCATCACTACTTACCGTAAGACAACACATCAGATGCTTTGTTGTGGTCCCAGGAAAGCCCATCTGCTGTTGAGTATAGGAAGTGTTTCCAGCAGTGATGGCAGAGAGTCATAGCAGCACTCCTACTTGTTTGAACTTGAACTGACTACTTGAGCATCGCAATTTGATGTTGCAAGCTCAGTAACTTTCACTATTAATTTCTAAACCTTAATATTTTTCTCACCCACTTCAATCTGATGGAAATCAAATGTAAGCCCAGACATTCCTACGTGACATGTTTTCATATTCAAACTAAAGCTTTTCAACATTCATATAGCATGGTGCTTCTACACGTTGATTCAATTAGCAAATTAACTATTCTTTGAGTTCATCTTCTCTCATCTAGTTCAGCTCTTGAGAGAAAATGAAGATGATCACAGTACACAGTGATCACAGCAACAGTACTGAAGAAGAAACACTGTATACAGAAGCACATATTTAGATGAGAAAATTACTCTGTTTAAGCATTTGGGTGTATAACTTAAGGAAACTGGATCTCCAGTGTGACTTACATTAGAAGTGTTCTCTGATTCTCTCATAAAGAATGAAGCTTTGCTGTTCATACATTATCCTTTCTAATTATTGTTGAACAATGTGTTCAGTGCAGCATTAGATAATGACTCACGCAATGCCTATTTGCAAATTAAACTCAGTTGTAAATCACTTCTTGTGAACAGCCCTCCATATCTGGTAAAAACCTTTAACAAGTAAAAAGAAAAGAAAGTGAACACATGGACAGGTTCTTAAGCTAACTGCAGTTATACATTAAGAATAACAATCAAGTATTCATGCAGGAGTTACTGGAATTACTGTGTCTGAAAAACTGACTCGACCTTTCTGTTGTAGCCAGAATAATATTACTAACTAAAATAAAGTTAATCCCATTCCAGTTTGGTTCCCATATGCTTCTACCATGTTTACTGATTTAGATTCAATTTATTCTTTAATTTACTGGGTCTCTGAAAAGGAAAGGAGAGAAAAAATAGGATGAGAAAGAAGTGGAAGGGGGTATCAGTGACTGATCTCACAGCAAAAGCTGCTTTTTAACACATTTGTTGACTTAGTTTTAGACAGGCAGTTTCCTTTAATATGACAATGTGCTTAGACATTGTGAAGTATTCCTCCCACTGGGATTACATAATTGAATGCTTTTGTACTAAGATATATATACAATCATTTAGTTGCACAGATAGCTCCTAAATGCGGGCAGAAGTGTGATTTTCCCTTTCTCCATGGTAGAAGATTGTTTTTCTGATTCTGCAGTCAGTTCACAGCCCCAATTACATCTCTCTGTCCTATTTCATGCACATCTCTGCAAGATCAAGTGCTCGATCTCAGCTCCTGACTACTTTAGGTAACAGAGATTGTTATACCAGATTTTCTCAAGCTTTTAAGCTCCGTATTTCTTTCCTCATTCTCACATGAGCTTTTGCCCTTAATTAAGATTTTCTTTAATTAAACTAACTCAAAACAGTTTACAGATCTGTGGGCTACACATTTATCACTTACCCCCCAGGTGCAGGTTACAGTGACACAAACCCCATGCTGCTGTAATGAACCAGGTGGAATTAATCAGGACTGAAATGACAAAAGCACTGTTTGAGCCTTTTAGCACAAGACTATTGAAGGATATTATTTTCTTTTGATATAGTGTATTGAATGTGAAGATAGTGAGAAATAGTAAGGTTTTTATAAGAGAAAAAAATAGGAGACAAATAGATGTAATATGAAAAGAAAGCACAGAGTGCATCTGTTTTCATGCTAGAATTGTCATATTAGTAACAGAGTGAGCATGTACCTTCCTGGGTGCTTTTTGCTAACTGTGTTATCAGTATTATTGCTGGTGGGTCGTTTATTTTTGCTATGATGATGGATGAGAGACAGAATACTCTAAAATTATGAGGATTCTCCAGTCCTTTGCTTGGAATCAGACTACAGATGTACAAAAAGGACATACAGGTTAGTAGAACTGTGGAAGGCCCTTGGAAGTACCTAAGGTCAGAACCAGCAATGCAAATTCGTTTCTCAGAAACTTAAAGACAAATCCTTCCTTTTCTATTTTTTCCCTGTCCTAGGGCACCCTCTAGCGCTAAGACAGCAGCTAGTGTAACTTCTGAACAGCACAGGACAAATGCTGGGCACGTCTATAGAGAAGCCCTGACACCCTTGGGTGGCTTTCCAGCCAGGCCTGCCTTGTTTTTATTCACACATAACATTTTATTAGGGATAAATCCATTCATAGGACAGAAAATATTTTGGAGTTAATATACAAGAGAGCTTTTGCATCCATACTTATGGCGCTGTGAGGTTGCATCTGAGCCTCCGCAGGCACGGAAATGAAGACATGGCAAACAGTTCATATGCTTGCTGTACAGCAAGCCTGTGGGTAGTGCAGCAAAAAATAAAAAAGTGAGCATTTGTGTTCTGTATATATGTGCTCTAAGACTGATTCTTCCTAAGGGTCAGCAGTGGCCAGAAGAAATCCAGAGCAAGGCTCCCACAGAACTGTAACACAGGTGAGTAAAAGTCATTCTCCAGAAGCCAACAAAGCTCAGATCTGGTTTGTGCCCCTTTGCAACGCTGCTGCACTGTGCCACAGGGCAGCTCTCACAAAGGCTTAATCTGGGCTAGTGCAGCCTGCAGCACAAGTGCCCTGGAGTTACTTCCAAAACAGTAACACAGGCTTCCAAACTGTGTTGGTGTCTTCCTACTCCATTAGAGAAAGATGGCAGCTGGCACTCAACATCTACACTAAGGCTCTTACCATCGTCTTCAGAGCCAGGAACAAGGCTCTTTCATTCCAGTTTTATATAACTAAGAATTATGCCTGCTACTTTTTCTTCTGAGCATCCCAACTTACTTTCTGTGCCACCCTTTTCATAAAGACTGTCGGTGCCTGAACGAACTTATGCACTTTGTGTGGAGCTGCATGCAGGCTGCATATGCCATGGGTTTTCCCATCATTCTCGAAAATATTATCACCAGTACCAAAAGCAGAGTGTTGAATTCCGTGACAGTGTGATCCCACCCTCAATAGTAAGAGTTGTCTATTCTCACCCAGCTCCTCTACTGCCAGTCAGTCCATTCTGTCTCCAGCTTCAGCTGCCATGCCTTCCTCATCTTTTCCTGGTCCCCTTCTCCCTGACCATACGGTGCTTATTTTGGATGCAAAAGATATTAATTTCATTATTTACGAGAAAATCTCACTCTAATTAAATACAAAATGAAAACAAAACAAAACATCACCCCAAATAAATAAATAACAATTTTAAAAAAACCACACCAGTCCCCATGTCAGAAATTCCTGATGCTCTCAATCATCTGCAGATCATGCAGTTCTTGTGCCAGGAAATGAAACTGCATTAAGCACAGCCAAATCCTGGTGCTACGTGCCTTAACAACACCAATCAGTGCAAGATTCCTTACTGTGTGTAAAACCAGTGCCCAGTAACAGCACAGGGAGCATAACAACCATACACGAGTTACTCTCAACATCTGAGTGAAATTATTTTTTTCCCCACTTTTTCAAACAAACGTTTCCTTGCTGTCTGCCCAGATGTCTCAATGGTTGGGTTGTCAGCCAATAGGATTTGATTGTAAAGTAATTACTGGCAAAAAAAAAAAAAGAAGGAAGAAGTAAAAGCCTCCCCCTGCTCCCACCTGGTTGGTCTGTAGATGATTTAGGATGCACTGAAGCTTACAATTTTAGACTGACCCGAAAAAAGACAGTCACTTCACTGCGACACACACAAGACTTATTATGATAAAATAAGAAAGAAAAAAAAAAAAGATGCAGGAAGCAGGTAATAAGAAAACTGCTTTTTCTTTCTGTATCTGTTTCTATGGGAAATTGTTTCTAACCACAACACCTGCAAATCTGCTCAGTTTTCTAGCTGCAAGAGTTCTGGGCAAAAATGAATTTTCAGTTGGATGATGTATTTTATTCAGCAAACATTTCTATCTTTAAAGGTCTTCTGATCTTAAGAGCACTAACCTATAATAGATTTTTGGCTACATGTGACAAAAACAGCTTCTTAACACAGAACTTACCTTTACGTTTCCTTTAGGCACCAGACATGCTTTTCCCTTCAGCCTCACAGGAAAAAAACAACAACTATATATATATACACACACATACATATATATACAGGAGCAGAATACTTCAGTAGCAGCCATTTATTTGTCTGGCACAACATCACAAAGACATCTGGGAACACAAATTTCAGAAGCAGTGGTTATCCAGTAAATCCTGTAGATAGCTGTTGTGTTTACATTTGATCTGCAATACTGAAAGAAAGGAGTTAGAAATCTGATCTTGCCTATGCTTGGATGTCAAGCTAAAACAACTAGAATTAGATTGAAATCAAAGAAATTATCTCAACTCATTGCTAATTCACTGCAGCTTTACAATAAGGCTTTTTTTTTTTTTTCCCCTTGAAAATTTCACAAAACTAAACTATCAGGCTTCAGAGGATGCTATATTAAGTGAATATTTCTGTTTGCACAGGATTTGAAGATCTTTCTCCAAAATAACTTTAGGCAGCGTGCTTGAGACAAACATGTGTTATGATATGCAGTGCATCCAAGGATCTTGGCATCTTCTCTCCAGAGCATGGTTCCTATGGGCTGCATCAGAAAAGGGGTGGCCAGCAGAGCAAGGGAGATGATTGCCCCTCTCTGCTCTGCCCCTGTGAGGCCCCAACTGGAGCACTGTGTCCAGGTCCGGGGTCCCAACACAGGAAAGACGTGGAGCTGTTGGAGAGGGTGCAGAGGAGGGCCACAAAGATTATCTGAGGGCTGGAACGCCTCTCCTACGAAGACAGGCTGAGGGAGCTGGGCTTGTTCAGCCAAGAAAAGAGAAGGCTGTGGGGAGACCTGATTGTGGCCTTCTGATATTTATAGGGAGATTATGAACGGGAAGGAAATCAACTTTTTAAATGGGTAGATAGTGACAGGACAAGGGAAATGATTTCAAGCTCTAGGAGAGAAGATTTACATTAGACATCAGGGAAATTTTTTCACTGAGAGAGTGTTGAAATGCTGGAAAAGGTTGTCCAGAGTGTGGATGCCCCATTCCTGGAGGTGTTCAAGGCCAGGCTGGATGGGGTCTCGATCAACCTGATCTAGTATTTGATCCAGTGGTTGGCAACCCCACCTGCAGCAGGTGGTTTGGAACTTGATCCTTGAGGTCCCTTTCAATCCAAGCCATTCTACCATTCTACAATTTCACATAAGCAAAATGAATTGGCTCCTTTAGCACAGATCAGCAGTAATTCCCATTGTGGAAGGTGCCTTGTCATGTCAAACAACACACCATTCTGCCACTGGCAGAAGAACAAGATCAGAAGGAGGTGGCCTGTACAGTCACACCAACCTCAGTAACTTCTTGGGATTGACAAAAAGCCCTCCAGCTACCTGACACCATAATGGGAATAAAAGATTTAAAAAAGAGAAAATCAGATAAAACTTCTGAATACAGGATTACAAAAATTTAAGAGTAAATCAACAATGTTCAGCTCTCTTAGCTGACTTGAACAGCTTCACTTACTGTTCTCATTGTTCTTCAACAAAACATTAAACCCTTCTCAAAAAAGAAGGGCTAGAAATCAAAGAACGAACAAGATCATGCACATTAACAAGCACTGAGAGGGAGAAAAAGGCAAAATGTTCAGAAAAATAAAGAAAAACTACCATTTTCAATGGGCAAATTCATTTAAGACAATTGAATGTTCAGTTTTCATACCTCAAACCCATGCTGTAAGCATAGACCTATGAATTTAAACATCATCACAGTGTTAGCCTTAGACATTGATGAATGCATGTTAGCCAGTAATTAATTGGAATGAAAGAGTACTATTTAGAACAAGGTATCCACGTTGTCTGCCATTTCTCATAAAAAGCTGATTTCTATTTTTTCCATGCTATCTTCTGCAATTCCTGATTTTCTAATGCTACCTTAGGCAATTACCATTCAATGACTACCCAATATGCTATATATTGTGTTTACAATAACTTACAACGAGCAAACAAACACTGAAAACATATTACTACTGAAAATACCCATTTGCTTTTACCATTCAGTTACCCTTCCCCACATCTTTTGCATCTTCCCCACATCATCTGCATCCAGCTCACCTATCACTTGCAGTAAGTGAACAAGTTACAGGAGCAACTGCTAATATGCTCAAGATGGAAATGCTCACTTCCCTACAAATTACATTTTGTTCAAAACAAAGAACACAGAATGAGAATAAAGTTGCAGTATTTCGTTTGACAATGCTTTTTATCTAGGATCCATTCATTATTCTTACACTAAATGAATGACATTGCAAAAGCTTAAATGCTGGACTGTACATTGAAGTATTCTTCCCATGTCATCATATTCACCATGTCTTCTTCCCTACGTTGTTCATCAGTATTCAAAGACACTCAGACGAAAAAGAATTCAGATCATGTCTCAGTAGGGAAGTGAGCCCACTGCATGCATTCTTGGCAGCACTGCCTGACTCGGCTCAGGGTCACACAAAACCAAATCCATCCTAAGATTTCTGGAAGTCTTCAGAAAAGAATTTCTCCCACCCCCTTCCTCTATTACCCTTTTCTCCAAAAGGAAGGGAGGAGCAGAACATTTGCCAGAACCATGGGGGCACCTTGCCCTCTCAGATGAACAGAGGAAGCAGTAGGTACATTTCAGCTTTATTAGAAAAAAACAAAGGTTTATACAAAGCTCTGCATTTTACAGAAAACCACCTCCCCCAAACACAAAGAAATCCAACATGGCAAGCTGTATGCATTTCCTGTTTTCATATACATACATATATATATGTACACAGACATATATATGTATGTGTGAGCACGTGTGTGTATATATAGTGTGACGTAGGGTTTTTTTTTGCATGGATTGCATTCATTATTTTACAAAGGTAATATTCAGTAAAAAAAAAAAAGGTCTTTGTTACCATTATTTTCTCATATAAATAACTGTGAGCAGTCCCTCTGCAGATAGATAAAAAACACCTTTTCATGTCATTCTGTAAAAAACAGACATTACTGAAACGGTACTGAAATCTTAAGTCTTTTTCAATACCACCATAAAAATATCATCTAGCCCCCAATTCAAAATGCTTGTCCAAGGCATTAGAAGAGAAAGGACTGTAAGACAATTCTGGAAAGATCAGTTCGTTAAGCCAACGTTCAGGTTGGTAATTTCTGCTGGAGCTCTTACATTGGTGTGAAATGAGCACAAACAGGAGGCCAAGCTCTCTGTCTGCCTAGATAAGCTGGTTCTTTGCCTACTGACACCGAGACAAATTCCAGCAAAGCTCAACAACTGTGCCAAGCAGCTGACAGCCTGTCCACTCACCCTTTTCAATCCACAACAGACTATCTTAATAAAATTAAATCCTCTACCAGCTCAGCAAACTTTTTCTACTCCATTCACCATGAAAGGAGATAGACTAATCATGGCAAGACCAGACAGAGATTCCACTGTTGAATTACTGGGAGAAAAACTTAACTAATGGCAAAAATGTAAAAAGACAACTAAAAGAAAGAAAATGATACAGAAAAGAGCTACTGGATTGAATCCCAAGGCTCTGGTTGAAGAAGCAAAAACAGTAGAGATGTCAGTTGCAGCTGAAAAAAAAAAAGAAAATCCTTGCATTTACTGAAGTTAAAGGTGACGGTGTGGTCCAAATGAGTTAACTGCCTGGTAAACAATCATTTTTCTTCTGTTAAGCACCATGATGGGGAGAATGGCGAAGATTTTGAAGGCAATACAAGTGGTAGTGGTGATAACAGAGGTAATGAAAGTGAAGAACACGATGCAGATTAAATGGTGAGTAATGCCAACGGGGATGTTTGGACTGCCAGAGATGTTGGCAACAAGAATGATTATATGGTTGGTGTTGATGGCCAGAATTCATTCATATGTCCATGTAGTCATCATCTTCATCAGTATCACTTTCCAGTGAGGACTCCTGGCTTGAGGTCTCTAAGATTTCCAAAGCTGGCTGACAAAGGCTCTCCTTCTTTACATTCGCTGCGGACTGAGCAGACAAAATAGCAGACTGATCCCAAAAAGAGAGAGAGAGAATATATTGCTAAATAGTCAGGATAAACCCTTGAACACAGGGATAAAAGCCAACTGGTTGCTATTCCGTCACATTCCAAAGCCCTCTTACTTCCATAAAAGATATGGCAACCTAATGTGAAACTACATAACATTCACCAGTAGGTTTCCCCAAAGCCACTACTGTAGTAGCTTTCACTAATATAAGAATTGCAATTGCTGCACTAACTCCCTCACATATTTTGATAATTCTGTTTAATTCCCAAGAAAGGGATACAGACTAGGATAGCTCTGATGCCACCCCTGGCAAGAATTTCACCACTTTTAAAAACTGAATCCTGTTAATAATAGCTAGCATCTTAGAACAAAACAGAATAGTTCTGTTGGAAGTGACATACAAAGACCACCAAGTCCAACTATCTGACTACATCTGACCAAAAATTAGAGCATATTACTAAGGGCATTATCCAAATGCCTCTTGAGCAGTGACAGGCATAGGTCTTCCACTATTTATGCTACTTCTGGTTATGAACCGGGGACAGGAACAGTTGCTCCTTTCACACGAATATTTTATTGAGGGGTGAATTAAGATAAAAACAATAAGCCAAAAAATTACTGTTTCCCTTTTATTACCTTTAATTTTTGCTTGGTCTCTTCTGAAATGCTGCCCTTTGGAGAAAGGAGGGTGGGAGTGGGTGGAGTGACAGTGATCTCAGGTGGAAATTTTGTGACAGATGAAGGTATGAAAAGCTTTGGCATGTTGGGCAGAACGCGAGTTTTTACTCGGGTGCCATCTGTCTTGTTCTGCTGACTTCCCAAAGTCTGTGAACTGGAGCTGAGTTCAGGCTTGGAACTGGAGGCTAAACAGAAAATAATAAGAAAAACATGTTAGGAAGCTATGTAGGATTTCAGATGTCAAAGAAGAGGGAGCAGCTGATTGTCAGACATATGGCTAGCTCAAAAGGTCTTTCTTCAAGTTTTGCTTTAATTATGATTCAGAAACAGAAGAACAAAGCGCCTCAAGATTCTATAATGGCAACTGGAAATCAATAATAATAATAAAAAAAATCTTTCTGGGCAGTAGAAACTCAGTCTATTTAAACCAAGCATTAAGGTGGTAGTACTGCACTGGCCTATCTACATCTAGATTAAAAGCTGCCCCAAATACCATTACCCACTCACTGCAGATGCAGTAGTTTCCACTGCTGTCCTCACAAATTAAGAAAAATACATAGTAGTATCTGTCAACACTTCCTCATTACTCTCTTCAAATTCTGTCATAAAAAAATCTTTAGGCATAATGTCAGCAAAGAAGCCAGATCCTTGGTGTTACTGTATATCACGCTGATTAGCTTCATCATGTAATTTCTACATACTCCTCAACAGTGCTTGTTGTCTTTACAATCCAAAGTTGCTAAGAAAGGGCTCATCTCATGAGGCAAAGAAGGATCTGGCCCTTCCTTAGTCACTACATATGCAACAATAATCAGCAGGAGAAAATGCTTTGACATTCAAAACTGAGAATTTAGCATAAATTTATTGATATTTTACTAATAATGATGCTTCAAGTGGATTCAAGTTGGATGAATGAAAAGAGATTATCCCAGATGCATAATAATAACAGGTGTTTTAATACACGTTTTTTTGGATTCAGTCTTGTTAAGTCCTTCTTTGAAGGCTCCTGGAATCGACAAGGCTACTTAAACATGGCAAAATAAAATGCCAGATCCCTGATGCTATCCTGAAAAATAAACATCACACTGACTGCTTAGGGATGTGAAATTGAATCGTATGTTCTCAGCAGTATACAAGAATGTAAGAACTGCCACAACAGATGAAGCTTTCCAACAGGGTCAGTGACCCATCTCCATTTGCAGACAATCAGCTCAGAGCAGAGTACCAGAAACGTTGCAGTAATCACACAGAAGATAATCTGACTCTCACAAATAAGAAAAAAAGAGAGAGACCCTGAATATGAATGTCTATGTTTATGCCTGTCTGAAAAATACAAATTTTACATTTTTCCAGTATAAATACCAACTCCTACTTCTCCCGGAAAGGGGGCAGAGGAGGGACAGAAAGCATTAACTGATGTAATGCTGGTTTTTATGTTAACTTGACTCAGTCTGATTATCACAAAAAATCATTTCCTTCTGCCAAATATTCCAATAGAATAATCAAGTGTTGTCATACTGCCCTGTATAAGATTTCAATTAAAAGAAAAGTTCTACTTTCAAAGAAGCTCAACCTACATAGCACAATAGCCTAGAACTGGGAGGTTTTTTATTTGGTTTTGCTGCTATGGTACTTGGTATGTGAGTCATGCATCAAAGAGAATAACCATTAAGGGACTCCAAGGAACTTCTCCAAGAAGCCGTGACATAGCCAAGAATGCCTCTATACTCTGAAATACATTACTGGAAGGCAAGCAGCAAAGAAGCTCTGTAACATGCATCACAACTAATGCATATCTAATCAATCAATCTCTACAGACTAATACTCAAAGAACAACTAATTTTCAGCACTGAACCACAAAAAGCTCCTACCTTGGGTACAAACATGTCCCGAATTTGTGCTGGTCACTGATTCCACTTGCCAACAAACAGGCTCTGGTGATGGTGCAACAGTAGCCATTTTCATCTGCTGACAAAGCCGTGACTCCTGTTGCTGAAATCCAAGACCCTCCAAAGGCACTTCAAGCTCTTCTTCCTCTTTATTAATGAAAGATAATTCACAGATT
Source organism: Perdix hodgsoniae (assembly GCA_035772895.1). Taxonomy (NCBI): domain Eukaryota; kingdom Metazoa; phylum Chordata; class Aves; order Galliformes; family Phasianidae; genus Perdix; species Perdix hodgsoniae. The sequence continues at coordinate 1,765,878 of JAPSGF010000054.1, forward strand.
AACAGACATGCTGATCTCTTTCCTAAGCCTCAGTCCTTCTGCTGTCTAATCACCTGGTAGAAGATGTTGTGGGTTTTTTTTTTTTAATCTTCATTTCTTAACTTTAAAATGACTGAGTAAAATTAAACACTGGGGAGCTAAGATGGCAATCACAACTTTTTCATACTTACTGCCATCAATACAAATTCTTAAAAATCGTTCTTTAAAAAGGTGAAGAAAAAAATCTGTTCTACAGCAGGTTGTTACCTCTGCAAGAAACAAATTCATGCAACTGACCATTAACCTCTGCAGACACGAGGGGTGAATCACTGGCCATGCATCCAAAACAAAATCCATCACCCTCAATGATGAGCTACATGTGATTGATGCGTCCCTCTGATCTGCAATCACAGGCACAAGCTACACTGAAGTGCAGCTCACTGCTAAGAAAGATTAATTACTGTGAACATCCAGCAACAGGGCCAAATCTGTTCTATTTTTCTTCTTTATTTAATCAATATCAAGCTACGTAAAATGCTCAGTTTTCAGTGATAGGCCGACTCAATCAGCCTAAAAAACTAGTCTAATATTCCCATCTTCTGCTACTCCAGAATTTGGGATCTTTACAACTCATATCCTAGTGTGTATGAGCACAATCTCATCACTGTGTATCAGTTGGATCAGCTTTTCCTACACAGAGGGCTACATGTTGTACCTAGCTGGAGTAATTTTCACCGAACTATTGTGAGCTACTAATGACAGCCCTTTCTGGGAAGGGCAGAGTGAAACAGCAGCTAGCATTTCAAGGCTATAGGCACACAAACAAGCACTCACTCTCTCACAGAAATGAAGATATCCTTCAACAACAGAGGGCTGCTCAGACAAATATGAATTATCTTACATTAACACAGGGTAAGGTGCACACAGGCAGCTACTGCAGTCAAGCAGATGCAATATATTTTTACAGCCTAACTTCTCTAAAATCCTCATATATCCACATTATAATTTAATTTAGGATTTTGTCTGCAAAAAAACTTAAAAGGGAGTGTTTTTCAACTTTTTCTTTCTGGAAAACTACTCTCTCCTCCAAACTCCCTATGTGTTGAAAGCGCTTCACCACTGTAGAGTTAAAACTGAAATTTTTAAAAGAGCCTGATGAAAGTCAGGTAGATGCAGTTTGAAAGATACAACTTTTTAAATGCATCCTATTTCCAGGGTTCTTGAATAATTTGCATCAAAAAAAGCTTACCAAAGCAGGCTGTTCAGTTCTTTCATTCACTAATTTTCATTGGTAAAATAAAAGAACCCATTATCTAAACTGGTAGCTGGCAGCCAATACAAGCCTTAGGATAAATGAGTTTGCTTGCAGAGAATTCTCCTATAGTTCCCAAAAAGGAAAGGTCACACACTACAGCACAAATCACAGCAGCCTCTGTTCTGTGATGTTCCACTCTCCATCAAGCACAAAATGGAACGGTCTAGTGCAGAAGAACAGTTCTCATTCTCTTTCCTGCACAAAACACGGTCCTGACAGTAGGAAAAAATAGTTGCATCTGACCAATTCAGCTTAAAAGAACAGAGAAGGAAGCAGTAAAACAACTGGAATCTGGATTAGGAAAATTCTAACTCACTGTTTCCCTGTTTGTGAAATAGAAGAGAGCTGAAGATCATTCTATGTATGTGCCTGCTCTTTACATAAGACAGGCATGATTTAACTGCATGCTGAGAAATACAAGGGACCATATGAAGAAGGATCAGCCCTCGTGTGGCCCAAAGCCAATAAACACACATCCCACTACACCACAAGCAGCTGACAACAAGCGGAGTCTAAACCCAGACTGCCACACTGAGATGGCTACAAGATACTTGATGAAAAGATAGAGCATTACACCAACGTCTGAAGAAACGCAAGATGAAAATGATGTTTTCAGATCATCCTGCAAGGCAGCGAAGACAGCAACTCTATTTTGCTTACTCCAACACTACAGGCTCAGAGTCTAAAGCACCCAGGGTAAGTACCAACAGAACCTTACTTATCCACTCGTGAACCAAGGAGACAAAACACCAATTCATTTGGCAAACACAAAGCCATATCAACTGGAGATCCTGTAGCTTTAACTATACTGCTAACTGAGAACAATTTCCTATGTACTCAACTGCTGAATTACACTGGGGACTTAATAGTTCACCATTCAGAATAAAAGCTCTGATTTGCATGATTGTTTAATGACTAAACTCTACCTCTTACACTGATTATAATCCTTGTTTAATTATAAGATATATCACTGCTTAAGCTGATTTGCTGAGCTTTACTTAACTAAATTATGCCCCCCTGACAAAGCTCTTTGGAGCAGTATATTTCTAACCAGACGCTGCAGGACTGATACAAGTCTACTTTCTTTTATGAGGTAGCAGCTTCTCACACAGATCTCCATCTTTTACATCATATTTGTTTTCTTGCTTTTGAAGGTATCGATTTGCAGCGCAGTAAAACTAGATTTAATTAGAACAAACCAGTGTGTCAGCCTTTTTTCGTGTAGAAGTGAATGGAAATGAAAGGGCAGGACTTCGGCACACCAAGCATGTATTTCTATTACTACACTTCTAGAAACAGCACTTGTTAATATTCTATCAGGCTGCATCTCTCAGTACATCCAGAGCCACTGCCTGGTAATGAATCCTTCATTACTAAATACACACTGACTGAATTTTATCCCCTGATTGGGTGATATACTTTATTCTTTTATGACTGTGCAAATTTGTTTTTGTGGTAAGTCACTTTCATGGCATTATTTCTAAGTTAAACATTAAGTCAATGGGAAAAATACATATTTTTTATTTTTTTTATAAGATCTGGCTGTTCCAAGTGTCTATAATTTGCACTATCATTACTTCAATACAGTGCACAAACCCATCTTTTTTCACTACAGACAAACAGGGCAAAAGGCAGAAGGATAATCAGGAAGCAACACACAGCTGAATCTCCTGTTATTTGTCTGAAACAGATTTCTGAAGAGTATCTCTTGGTATTTACCATGTGGACGATGCTGCCACAGCCCCGAACATAACGTCCTAGTTTTTTTCTAATAAAAACTTTCCCCAGGGAGGGAAAGACTTCACTAACTCGTGAGCCACGAAATTCTTCACAAGTGCAAGAGCACAAGCATATAACTACAGCACAATCCAAAGGTGTTCCGAAGCTCGGATTTAATCTCAGTTAAGAAATCTTTTGGTAATACGTACGCAGTACTTGCACTGTTCTTGCAGGCTTTCCAACATTAGCTCTACAATCCGGGGTTAAAATAAAACCAGTTTGGGAAGATGTAATACGCGTTGGTCTCCAGGCTGAAGATGGGACAGGTTCTGCACTCTGGAGATCCATTCTGCACTCTCACCTCGTAACGCAACACACAAAAAAGCATAGAGAAAACCCACAGATTTGCAATGCATATGAATATTTACATGGAAAAGTTCATCTCCAACCGAGCCGAATTCTAAGTATTTTTGTCAGCCTTCCCTTTCCCGATAGCTGTCTACATACATATAAAATAGTACACACATAGAAAGAAGGACATCATACCTCTCAACATCTCCCTGCTTTAGTGAGGAAGAAACAAGCTGAAAACAATTCAATGCAACAACCTACTCCAGCTTTCCTCTCCAACCTCTTTCCACTTGTTGCCAGGGCAACCAGTGTTTGCAGATGCCTATAGCGGGCGCTGGGTTCATGACTTCATCACAGTTAATATTCTCTCGCTGCCTCTTTAGACAGAGAATACAGTATATACATACATCCCTACACTATAAACACAGAGATTATACAACTCCCGCACCCTTTATTATAGGAAGACGACGATTTATGTCCTATTTGGACATGTCTGTATGAAAAGATTCACTCGGCAATTTGCAGATGTGGAGAAAGTTTAAAAGCAGCCGCACTGTAACAGCAAGCAGCTGCTCTGCTGTCTGTGTGCTGTGCACTTCGTTGCTCAATTTCCTTCTGCTGTCAGCTATAAGGAGACATTAACATCCCAGTGTTATAAAACATTTTAGCTGGATTTTCGAGAAACCCTTTAGTCATGCACTAAAACCTATTACGTTTAGGGCTGAAAGACAAGCCCAGAAAATGCGACTGGCACCTGGAAAAATGCCTTCCAGTTGCTGAGGGAGGTGGTGTGAAGTATTAAAGCACAGATATGTGAAAGGCTACAAGCAACTCACGGTGTGTGCACAAAGCATCATTTCATTATGGGACAAAGGAAGGATCTGAGCTTTGAACTCCAGAACAGAACACCAACACGATTTCAAAAGTGCATGCTTGGAGAAATGAACAGAGAAGAGCTTCAAGGGCTTACACAAAGTGGTTATGCCTCTTGGCTTCACCCCTCTGCAAAGCACCTTCCCCAGCACTTCTGTGTGTCAGACATAAAGCCCGAAAATACATGACTATGATTTAGCAGATCTGTACCACCCTGCCCTCCAACCTCTTCTAAAGAGTAACGACTGCATTCTGTGTGCCTGCAGACATGAAGAAATGCATACTTTATTTGTCCCAGTGACAAAAGATTTACTTTGTGTTTTAATGGCCATGCAGGGTACATGCAGTTTTTCACAGAGCTATCACTGATTTACCATACAAGGTGGGTATTTGTATGTTGATGGAAATGCATCTCATCTGTTACTCCCTGACACGATGAAGCAGATCTCCCACTACACTTCCAAAGAACAGCACTAATGTGTAAACAATTAATTTTCAATATTCCATCTGCCTCACCCTCTGGCGTGCTGGGAATTTAATACAGTTTTTTTCCCATACAGCAGTTGCAAAAGGGCATGGAAAGCTTGAATTTGCAGGAGCTCAGAGTTTCCTCATACACTGTGGTACTAAGTCAATGGAAAGACTGTGCTGGACTGAACACAGCTCGGTTAAGAATGCTGACCCACAGAAGCAACAGAGCCATCATATAACTGCCTTTGTAATGAGGTGCTACACCACACCACAGCAGGCAGCATTCAGTTCACCAAGGCATACAGTAAGTATACTCAGTGCTCTTTTCCTTACACGTTTACCTTTCTCCATATTAATTCCCACTTTCCTGCCGTGATGTTTATTTCTAAATAAAAAAAAGAACAAACACAAAAAACAACCAACAACACAACAACAAACAATGAAGTCATAGCTGCAGAGATAAGAATTTGACTTGAAATGCCAAATTCAGGAAATTACATTCAGAGCTGACATACAAAGCCATGTGTTAAAAATTAAGCATCAGAGTAATTTTGGAAGCAGAAAGCTGTGCAACACAAGTTCTACGGCTCCCTGAAATGAAATAAATTCAAACAGTCTGGTGAACAGAAGTTGGCACTGTAATAAGATGGAATATAGCTGTATTTATAACTGTGGTCCTGACTATTAGACAGAGGTATCAGACATACCCCACACTCCTCCCTAATGCCGAGGTCAGCTGAGACAGAACAGCACTGATGTCAGTAAAAAACAGGTGGTTGCTCTGAAAGTACTTCTTGGGAGTTACTGTGGGCTGGGGACTATTCCCAAGTTCCCAGGCCCCTGGTATGGAAAAGCCACGCTGGGACAGGCTAACAATGCTGCCAGTACAGTTCTCGTGTCCAGAACCACTTCCTGCTGCTCTCAAGCTTCCTAGAGATGGAGGAAGTTGACAAGTGTGCTGGTAAAGACATGCTCTCAAGTTCACCAGTAACTTTCCTTCTGTCTCTGCTAAAAGCCCAAACCAAACCAAACAACATAGCAATAATCCCCAACACCCTTCAATAGAAAAAAAATCAGTGGGCCGAGATCAAAGAGATAACAGTTTTGTATGCAATTATATGAACTTTCAAATGGCATAATAAGAAATAGTTAATTGATAGTTGTGTTTCACTACCGGATTTAGCAAGAGTACATCATTTGAGAGCATCACACAGCAGTACGTGTGGACAGTAAGTCACTCATCTGTGGTCTGCTCCTTGTGAGTTGCATAGACTGGTTATTCAACAAAAGCCATAAGCCCCTTCCTCCTCTGCCAGTATTTTTTGCCCTTCTCTGACCTGATAGCCAATTAAGCACAACACAACTGGGCAAAAGTAGCTCTAATAGTGGGGTTTCATTATACTATTTCAAGAGAATTTTCCTGAGAAATCCGTAAGCCTTCATTTGTGCAGCAGTGTGTAAAACATTCATTCTGCTGGCAGCAATCTAAAAGTAGTGCAACTGAAAGATACTGTAACGATATAGCATCATTACCTTGTTCTTTTCCAAATCTTTGTGGTCTCCAGAAGACATGTTCTGTGTTAGTGCAAATATCCATACGGCAGAGCTTTCCCAGGATTTCCAGGGTCTCTCTGACCCCAAGCCTTCCCAGCCCACAGTCTGCACCAGGCTTCTTACCATCACCTCACAGCCCAGCTTGGAAGCTATTGTTCCTGCTCTAGTTGTTCTTACTGATTGACATGAGCACAAACAACCAACAACAAATTTAAGTTCAATTCTGCACAACACTGAATAAACAAAATTAAACAAAATCAACCAAACAAAAAGAACACGAACAACCCAAAGGGTAAATATTAGAAATAGGCATTAAGTGTACTGAAAAACTTTTCTGGAATGAATTTGTTGCAATAGCAAACTGAATCAGTGTACTTCCAAAGGGAAGAGGAGAAGACAGCTGACTGGGACTGCCTGAGCACCAGGCAAAAGAGAATTAAAGAGTCATTCACAAACAGGAAAACCCCTGCTGACATTCAGTGAAGTTGTTTTCAGAGCACGGCCATTGTGAAAAATAAAAAGCTTCATGAAAAGGAAGAATCAGACAGGAGGAAGTGAGAATGCCAATGCCAGCACAGGAGGCAGATGCAGAAAGAGAGCGCAGAGAGAATGCAGAGCTGGCTGGTTGATTTCTATTAGCAGCCATGCAGTCTGGCTAACAGGTGACTTCCACTCAAGGAATTCCACTCAAGGACAATTCCACCTCAATGCTACAAAAGGCATGAGGTTACAAGTGCTTAAAGAGGAGATTTTTAAAGCCTTGGAGGAATTCAGTCTGGGGAACTGAGGTAGAAAGCTGCCAACATGGAAAACAAAGGAGGAAGTAACAGAAGTCAAGTTGCCTACAAGTGACACAGGAACCGATATCGAGTCAAAGGACATGCACATACAAGAAAGAATCCTCACACCAGGTAACTGCTGGAAGAGCAATGTGAAATGAAGCTCACATGAGGCCCCAGGCCTGTGGTCAGTCTATAACATTTTCTGTGTTTCAGCTTTTTTGAGCTACTCGTTGAGATCAGCTCAGTACTCTAAAGCACAGTTTTGAATTCAGCAGGAAAAAAAACAGTGGAAGAGATTGATCATAAATAAGATTGAACTACTGCAGGTCCTTTCAAACTTGAAGTCTGAATTGCATTCCATAGCTAAAATAAGGTTAAACAAAATTAAAGCAATTTAAATTCATTTCTCACTGCAACAACAGTGCTGTTTACCCTTTCACGCAACTTTCTTCACAAGCTCCTTTGTTGTAGTCTGAAAGTTCTACAGGTTGAAATACATTCAAACCTCTACTGCCCTGCTGTGCCTGCATAAGAAACACCTGAAATTACAGCAAGGTACTTACATGGCTTATGGGCTGCAACTTCCCTGCACACTACTGGTAGTCTTTCTTAGCTCTGAATTTCTAAGCCCAGACACCTGTATGATGAACTTCTTGGTTTTACATCAAAACGTTTAGTGCTTCGTGAATTTAGTGCACGTGAATTTAATGGAGGGAGAGGAAAATTGCTACTCTTCTACCCTTAATTTAAATGACAATTTGCTGAATAGATCCTTTTAACAAAACAGGCATTAATTCCAAGTAAACAAACCTTCAAAAATAGGATATGAAACTTTTCCTGTCCATCCCTTCTAAGACTCATTATTTGGATATGGACAACAAAAATGAAACAGTCATGACTTTCCAGCAATTTAGAACAGTGTATCAACAGAGCAACGTGATGCACTGGAGAGGGTTTATCCTAATTACCCTATTTACTTCCTCCAGAAAAAAACTACAGGCTGCATCAAAATGCATACATTCCAGAGTCTCACATACATTTATGCCTACCTGTAGGAACCTCTCATATTGAAACTACCACTCCTATTTCTTTGATGCTGAATTTCATCATGCTGTATTCTGTCCTAGCTAGTTACATTAGACATAAAATCCCACTAAAACATTCACAAAAGAAATGAGTGGATACTTTGCTTTTAAAGCCATTACTTTTTCTAGGTGAAGGCACAGAAAATGATAGCAACTAATACTCTGACGTGCAATATCCTCACAGAAACAAACAGAGGAGGAGGTTACAAAAATGAGAAAAAAGATGAAAACAGATTACTCTGAAACAGGAACAGAGCTAATGAGAGGGAGATGAAAAAGGAGTAAAACTGAATTAGAAATAATCCTTTTTAAAGGAGGTGGGAGCAAAGGTAGGAGAATTAAAAAGAGAAGAAAAGGAAAGGACACAGCAGTAATTGGTATCTTTCTCAGCTAGAGAAATGACCTGTCAGGTAAGTCTGAGAGCAGAAAGCCAGATACAACACACACACACCCCGCACTGGAATAAGAGCTTTGCAGAGAGAGCCTCTTGATCTTCAGATGCATGGTTTCAGGGTTATAATTATGGCAGCTAGCTCTTCCATCTCCCTCAACCAAGATGATGTATAGAAAGCATAAAAGAAGAAAGAACAATGTGAAACCTCCCCACCTTAACAAAGCCTAGGAAGTCAAAAGATTAAAATAAACGTTCTAATCACTGCAAGGCAGCCTGGGAAATTGCAGAGAGGAAAGCACATCAGAAATGTTCATGAGTTTTGTTTGAAAACTGAGGGAATGTGAGAGCTCTTTATTTGCATTGTCATTCCTACCAGTCTCCTTAGTAAATGCACAGTAACTGCATGATCTAGAGGATTTTCTTCTTCGTTGTCTAGGCACAAATCTGAGTGAATCCCTGCAGAACAAGCCTGCCAAGATATCTTACAACACTCTGCAACACCATTCCTTCAGCATCATAAGAACAACAATAAATGTGGTTTACACACTGACTCAGTTATTCCCTTCCTTATCATTCCCCTTTCCTTCTTCCTCTCAAGACAGATTTCTCCCTAATTCTGTGAAAAGAGAAAGTTAGATTATTATAATGCAGCTCCTAACATAGGATGTCAAATCTCAATATCATTCTGTACTCAGAGCCCAACAAGCTGGGAAAACTGATTTCTCCCTAGCCTGCTCTTCACTGCCAATGAATTCAGAAGACTATGTACACTTAGACACCAAGGCTGGTTATGTAAGGAAAAAAAATCAAAAGTATATGAATAAAAGTCACAATATGAGATTACTTAACAAAATATCTAGAGTAGATCAGTCTGCTAATTATGAAATGATATTACACAGCATTGATTCCAACAAATACAGGCACTATTTCCACTGTATCCTCATATGCCATGTTCCCTAGTACCTGCATGTGTGTGCTTCATTCAAAATTTTATCCGGTCTCTTATTAATCTGCCTGTGGCATTTGAGTAGCTTTAAGGTTCAAGCTAGTGAGTAGATGGAGTGAACACGAAAAGCAGCAGAAGCTTTTTCAGACAGTGTTCCTGCTAAGGATGCAAAAAAGTACAAGCTATAGCAGGTGCTCTGCCACCTTGATATGCACAGCATCCCACAAATAAGCACAGCCGTGTCTTTGGGCACCCAATTATCTTCTTGTCTGGGGCTAACTGGGGCTAATCTTACTTCATTCCCAAAGTGCAACAACACTGCCTCACACAGTGATTTTGATTACTGCTAACAATGTCAGCCTGCCATGATGGCATTCTCATTTAACTCTTCTCATCTAGACAATCTATATAGGACCGAATATGTAACACCACCCTGAGCACATCACATCATCTTTCTACAGAATAAATAACATTTGTTTTGCTTCTTCAATCCTTTTCTGTAGCCTAACCTTGCACATAGCCATACTAGGACTATAAATATATTTCCAGCATTCCAGTCCTGCCAGATACTTCTTTTCTCAAATGTGAAACATAATGGCAGTGATATACTAACTTTATGAGTCATGCAGAAGCTTGGAATTTTCACAGTATTATTTATCTCTACACACATATAAGTGGCTGTGGTATCTATGCATCTAATTATGTTAATCAGTCACTTACAAGTCAGATGTAGGCTATCCACCAGTCTATTTCAATTGCAATCACTTTTAAAACATTTGAGGTATTTTGAAGGAATTTATCTTTACCCCTTTGAAGAAAAACAACAAACCTTTTAATGCCACTAGAGACTTAAATTATGTATCTAAACATGGTTCTATTTTTAAGCTGCTATTCCATGATTTCATATGCAAGTTACATTCAGTGCTCTTTACTGTATCCTAGTACATAAAAGATGTATTAATTTTATACATGCACCCCAAAACAAAACCTGTTTTATACATGTACCCCAAAACAAAACCTCTATTTATGCAGCTTTTGAGTATGGTCTAGTGATCAGAAAATGAGACAGAATCAGAGCTCAGGCACTGACTCACCATGTGGTCTTTGCAAACAAATCAGAGAAGACCAAGATGTTCTGCTTTCCTGAGACTTACCACGTGCAAGATCACTCATGCTGGGAGCAGACTCTGCATTCTGACTCCGGAGATGTTCAGTGTCCCTGTGTGACTCCTGGGATGGAGGCACTGAAGAAGATGCTGAGGAGGAGGAGGATGAAGAGGAAGAGGCTGGTTTGGATTTGGAATGCAGATCGTTCAATCTCAGGAGATTTTCAGGAGTCACAGTGTCTGGATTCACTGGGGCAGGATGCAGGGTGGCTGGTGTTACTGGGAAGAAGCTCTCTCTGTTGTCCTTCGTATGCTTTGGGGTTGTGGGTGTTTCTGCTGTGGACTGTGTGAAACAAAAGAACGTAGGGACAGACATGAGAAAATACATGCCAGTAATTCTGCACAAGCTACCTGTTTCAGTGACACCTGCAGGCAGCTCAACTATTTGTACACAGGAAACACTACGAAAATATATAAAGCAAATATAAAATCGATCGTTATTATCAAAATAAAATAGAGAACCTCCAAATGTTATCTTTTACAGATTTGTCTGTTCCTTAATCTATTTATCAAACAATTGAGCATTTATTCATATTCAAAGTTATAATGCTTTACTTAACAAACCCTTCCCAATAACGTACTTTCCTGAAATCCATCAGTAAACATGAATTACAAACTCTTATTAACAAAAATTAATTTCTTTCATTCAAGAATACACTGGCAAACCCTTGGCCTGAATGAGCAGATCCACAATGCTTTAAGAGAACTTGCAAATGATTAAAATAAATTATTCTTTGTAGGTGGTATGAGAAGAAATGGGGAAAACAGAAATTCGTATTTGCATATAAAAAACGAATCAGCCTAATCCTAAATGATAAATTTCCTGTAACTGCAGAACTGAATAATGCTGGTGCCCTATTCAGAACAACACATGGGAAAATGGTTGTGTTTATAGAAGTTAACAATGGCACCAAGAGCAACACTTTCTTCTAAAGCCAGAACCAAGTGGTGCTGTTAGTTATGTAGACTGAAGAGTGACATAAATTCACCATGGAAGGAAATAAAAGCACCCACAGAATGAGTATCTTCTATATAATTTTTATCAGTAATAAAATAAAGCATTCTTGCTTGTAAGGGCACAGGATGTATTTATTTCATGTTCTTTCCAGTCTTCATTTAATGGAGACTTATAGTACCATAAAAGACACGGTTGAGTGAAACCTCAACTGCTATTCCTTGCCTTATACCTTTACCTCTCATCTCTCTAACATGAATGATTTTAACCGTGGTGATTACAGCTTGTATGGAATAGAAATAAAGAATTCTGTGGTCAGATGGAGAATCACATTAAGCCCTGATATCTTAGATGACTAAAGATTTATTACAATGCCAGAAGAATCAGCAGAATTTAACTAGGAGAACAAAGTAAACATCATATGGAAAAATTATGCCTTGAAGTTCAAGGCTGGAAAGCATACACTTAAAAAAAAACAACAGTGGAATGTATTTTTAAAATTCCCAAAGTTGATTAATTAATCTCTAAATAGCAAGTCATTAAATCTGTGAGATCTTATATGCACACACAGGAAAATTTAAAAAGCAGCTACATTCAAATCAGTCGCCATACAGGATCCACTAAGATCTATTCTACCTCCAAAACCAGCAAGTTCCTGATGTATAAAGCATCAGTTCCAGAACTGAAGGTCTCAAGATGCACAAATGAGATTACATAAAGCTGAAGGATATTAAACTGCAGAAGCTTTATGCCAGAAGTGAAATCACTCGAGGAAATGTTCTCAGCTGTGATTTAGAGGGAAAACCCCTCACACCCATGCACTTCATTAATTCATATAATACATTACATAGAACCTGTAATTTCTGTGCTCGTATTGTATTCATTGTTTTTCCCCAGCAGAATTATATGAGAGTACTACCAGTTAGTTGCTTGCTAGAAATAGATCCGCACCTCAAATGGCATTTCTCTAATAATAAAGTACAACTACAATTATCAGAGGATATTTGGAAAATAACTCAGTGGACTGGGACAGAACTCAGAAGGAAAATGATTACTGACAGAAAGAACACAGCATCACAGAGTAATTCCAGCTGGAAGGGCTCTCTGAAAGGTTCTTTGGTCCAACTCCCAGCAAAGCAAAATTGACTTAGCTCAGGTTACTCGGGGCCTGTGTCCAGCCCAGTTCCATGCATCTCCAGGGATGGAGGTTCCATAGCCTCCCTGGGTCCCTGTTCCAGTGCTTTGCCACCTTCTCATTGAACATTTTTTTCCTATCACCTTATCCAATGTTCTCTTGCTGCAACTTGTCACTGCAGTCTCTCATCAGGCTCCCTCCTCTGTACCGTAGATGGCAATTCAAGCTCCCACCCTCCAAGAGCCTTCTCCTCTCTAGGAGGAAGCAACCCAGCTCTCTTGAACTTCACTGCTATAATGCCACACTGTAGACCCGGGTTCAACTTCTTATCCCCAGGACTCCAAGTCTCTTTGGGAGAGCTGCTACAGTCAGTTACATTGCACAGGAGTTATTCTGCCTCAGGTGCAGGACTCCGAATTTCAATTTGTTGTTTGTCTCTTTTGTTGTAGTTCCTGTCAGTGCAAGACTCTACAGATCCTCCGCACAGCAAACCCTGCTCTCCAGCTTTTTTACTGTGCCCTCGGAGATGAGATAACTCATGAGCTCCCTAAAGGCTCAGTATTCCATCAAGGCATTAGAGAAGATGCTACAGAACAAGTCTGAGAAACACCACTGGGAACTGGCAGCTGAGCAGAAGGCTGGTGGCTGCCACATCACATCTCACTAGGCAACAGAGGCACCAACAAACACTGGTGAGAGGAAGGCCTTCCTGTAACTTGTAGATGATCATGATCAGGCACACCGGGAAAAACATTGAGATTGAAATAACCCTTACTGGTATACAGAGACTGAATGAATTCATATCCCTATTTCTCTCAAAATACAGATGTCCTATGAGGGGCAAAACAAAAACCAAATTCTATTTTTAATTGGTTCATCCAGATGCAGTTGCAGGGTTTCTTTTTCCAGAGATTTTTTTCCATCAGCCTGCCTCTTAAGGACAGTAAAATTTTAATTGCACATAAAGTAAAGTCAAAACTAGTATGTTTCTGTCTCAATAAAACCATGACTAAGATTCCTCATGCACAGTCAGAAAGTACCGTCCTGTACTGAAGAGTAGCAACCATAGATTTTTGTGTTTAAGAATTTAAAAGGAGCCTTTCAGACATGACCTATTCGTTTTTTAATCTAACAGTAAGAACTCCAGCAGCTCTGATCAATAAGTGATGCTACTCAAAAAACCCAGGTTAGGGCAGGACTGCTAACTATGCTGCTCACCAAGAATTTGGGGGCCACATTGTTACCACCATGCAGGTGACTGCATCCAGGAAAACACCAGACCTGCTAACACTGTATCTGAGAAACAAACCCAGAAGAAGTCATTACAGGAAGTCTCGGATTTGGCTAGAACAAGTTATGTTCATCTACTTCTACTGCTATACAGGCAGCAAGGCACCATAAAGATTAGTAGGCTAGGAACTGAGCAGTAGTGACAACCCTCTACTAATGTTTTATGTAGTTTTCCACAAGGATATTTTCTCAGTTTCTCCTTTGCATTGCTAAAAGCACAAAATTTCTCCTTCCCTCATTCTCCAATCCACCTCACCGTGCTGAGCTTCTCCATTATCACTGCTGCTTTTGAAATGCAGTAGCTTGATCATGAATTGGCTTTAGTTACCATGTCTTATGTTCACAAGGATGCTATTCACAGAACAAGTGTATACAGCTGAAGTAAGATGAAAACTTCTTTGCTTTCCTCATAACTTTCATTCTAACACCACGTTCATCTGGTCAGGACTGGACTTTCTTCTTGGTCTTTTGGAAGCGAGTTACTGAAGTAGTTCTATTTTTGTCTCAACTACTATACTATCAAAGTTTCTACGAAGGAACATTTAAGACATTAATATCCAAACGTGTCATTGGCTGTGAGAAAAACAGCCCAATACTTCCAGAAATACTTGCTATCTTATTTCCTGTCCTTTCAAATATCTAGGAAAACGTTCTTCATTGTGAAGTTTGTATAAAACCTAATTTCAAATGAACACTTAGCATGCATATTTGCTTGGATTATGATTTACACTCATACAGGAGTGCAAATCAGTCTCTGTATTTGTTCAAACCTTGACTATTTCTGCATACTCCTTGCAAAGAGGTCATGCAGCTTCAGGAAGCCTATGAGGAAACCTTTATCACACTGGAAGCTGGTGTAAACAAAGAAAATTCAGGAAAATGGGCGTAAGGACAGCCTACCTCCAGGAAAGGTAGTGGTAAAAATAAATGATTTTTTTCAAATATGTTAGTGGAAAAAAATAGCTCCCTGTAGTTTCCCAGTGAGGCACTTCAGTAATGAGACAACAAAAGCAAAGAAAAAAAATTGGGCACTAAGTTAAGTTATGAGAAAATTGTACTTTACAGACTACCTGCAAAGTAGTCTGAGCTGACAACCTGATCAAGGTTTTATTTCTGCCTTATTGTTTTCAAAACACATCCTGAAAAACAAATAAATCCTACAGGCACCTTACTGATAACTGCTTCTGGAACAGCACACAGCTCTGTGGCTGTGGGAAAAAGCGATGATCCAATGTTCCATAAAATGGGAAAGTGACAGTCTTCCCAACAGAAGTTTCCTACCGAAAGATGCTGGCGCTGTAACTGTTACATAACGTTTGGTGGTGGTGGTTTTGTAAATTGCTCTCATGTTGGAAGCGTGGGATCGTGGTGGGACTGAAGTCAGCATCCACTTTACAGAAAGGTGCACCAAGCAGCCTGATTGACAAGCCAGCTATGTTCAATGTTGTGCTTTAATTATTACGTCTTCTCACATTTTTTCCCTCTCAGTCTCCCCATAGCAATATTTGAAGCTAATCTCTTTTGGAAGTTTTCTCCAAAGTACGTCAGAACAGCAATATCCATTATCTGTAATCCAGACTCTGAGGAACATTTTATTTCTTAATATTACAACTTTATATACAGAACACAGTGAACATTACATACATCTAATTTAACTGCACTCCAGCCTACCAGAATCCTCTGTTGACACTTAACGTCCAACACAGACAGCATTCCAGCAATACTTTCCTACACAAAATGGACCAAGAGAGAAAATGATGAAAAACGTGGATAGACAAACTAAAAGATAAAAAAGTGACTTTTTCCTTCATGTTCACTTAATGATTGCTTTCTGCAGCAGACAGAAGGAGGAGAGCTGTTAATTATATCAAGAATACACCTCCAGGATAGAGTGAGAGGGGGATGCCATGGCAACTGGCAAATGCAACAGTGAACAAATGGTCACCCTTTGGTAGGAGTGAGACCATAAGAAAAACTGTCCTTCTGTCCCCTCGACCCCCCACCTCCTACTTCCCCTCCCTCACCATCTCTGAGGCATTAATGAAGCGTGCAGACAACTCAAGAAAAACAACTTTCTCTGTAAGCAGCCTCTGACGTCTTGATGTGCAGGAAGATGAAAATTAGCAGCATGTGGGTGGAACAAAGAGGGGGGAAACACATGAGGTAGAACCAGAGATTATTATTTTCTAATTATTTAATATTTTACTTATCTCCTTCAATTTCCAGCAGAACAATTTTACAGAAAGCTTTTAGCTGCTTCTTGAAGAGAACAGCTTGCTGTGGGTTGCTTTTTTTTTCCTGAAGCGAGAATTCAAGAAGAAAACGCTCTAGACGCTTGAAGTAGTTCACACAAGTCATTCTCAAGTTCTCCCCCTGAAGAAAAAAGCCTAGAAGACTCCATCACTGCAATGCTGACAGCATTCCACAGCACAAGGGGAAAAGTCCACAGAAGTGCTCTCCAGCTTTACTCACAGTAGACAAATTTCTTCTGTTCCAAACAAGAGGTCACATCCCCCGGAAGTTCCAGCACAAAGGCTGTAACACCACTACACTGACAGTCAAGAGTCAATTCCAGTACTTTGCTCCCCAGACCACGTGTGGTTCCAGCCCCAAGTTCCGTAAGCCCATTTTCTACATTTCCCTACAATTCCTCACTGATAGGCAGCAAGTGAAGGTGACCCGCTGCCAGCAGTGGCGAAAGAGGGATCCAAAACCTCTGTTATCTGTTCCAGAACTAGAGGTGGGCAGGAGCAGCAGCACAGCCGCACAGCCCTTCCCCATTAAACACCGCTTTTCCTATCTCAGAAGCAGCAAAAGTTCACAGAAGTAAAGAAGATGCTGGCAGCCTGCCGGCAGCCTGAAGACATGTCTCATTTGCATAACCTGATTGTGCCTTTGTGTTCTAAGACAATTTACTTGTTTTGATTCTAGTCGCAGCTTCTTTATGAAGCATCGCGTTTAATTAGGTCTGACATTAAGAAGTGCTGAGGAGTTTTGACTGCAGGTTCAGAAAGGGAAACAAGGAGAAAACTCGGCTCGGCACCCAGTGGATAAGAGAAGGTGGGCACAGATGTGGTATTTTTGTAAAGGTGAGCAAAGCTCTGGGCCAAGGGGAGGATCTCATCTGTACTCAGCACAGGAAAAGCTCGAGTTTGGCAGCTGGAGTAGGAAAAAGAGGGAGGGGGAGGGGTGAAAGTTGCTTTTCTCTCTCTCACTCCTCAGGGACAGAGCTGGTCCCAGAGCAGGGATGCTTTGGCAAGGGCAGCAGTGACTCTTAAATAACTCAGCAATGTTGAAATCGTCCCTTCTCATGACATTTAGATGATATACAATATTGTGAGGAGCCAACAGAAATTTTCAGTTGCTACAGTGCTATCCATCAGTAGGAATTTCTACATACAGTTCCCTATTCTCAAGGGTCACAGCATAGAACTAGAGACTTAGTGGCATTTTGGAACTTTGCCTTTGAACACTATTATATTTTTAGATGTTCAGTCTAGACCTACGTGCAAAGCCCATGTCTGCAGTGTTTTCTATAAATTCAGTTCTCAGGACTGGTGAGATACAGCATATGCTAAAACGTGGCCTGGAAGTTCCACCTGTTCCCTTCAACCTACCTGTCAGGACAGTTTTAACGTGGATGAAAGCTCTAAATTCAGTATTACGGCACTCAATGTTTAGTTTGTAGTGATAAAAATACCTTCTCAAATTCCAGAGAAAAAGGCAGGTGTGTTCTTACAATGAAGTATTTCCATTTGCACTGATAGAATACGCAGGGTACAATGAAGCTTTCCCTAGCTTCTGCTGCAAAAACTTTTCCGTGCAGGCAAGTCTCAAACAGCACCACAGACATCAGTATGATACATAAAGTGAAGAATTCAGTATCGTCAACTTCAGGTAGTCAGTAGAAAGGCATGTTAGAAATTCTCTAATTATCCAGAAGCTCCCCAAGTGCTTTCTGCTAGCGTGCCCCCTCCTGGTCCTTAGGACCACACACTGAAGTGTAATGTTATGTCAAGGTCAACCCAGTCTGCCTCAGTCTTTCACTTACCTCAAAAAGGCCTCCTAGGTATTCAGTTTTCAGGGACCATTAATTTCATAAGAAAATCATTCTTGGCAAGACTAAAAATATACCTCATAACTCAGAGCAATAGCCAACTCTTTTAGGATGCCTGCAAATCTTCTTAATAACTTTCTCAGATTGAGAAAGTTAAACAAGAAAGAACAAGCATCCTTCAAAATGCTGTCTGACCATTAACTAAATTAATCTATCACATAATCTCAGTAAATTAAACACTAATGACAGAGGGACTGCTGCTGGACTGCAGTTTCAATACAGCTGAGATGTGTCTATCAAAAATCTTGCTCGCAGTGAACTGAGAGAGAAAAGTTCAAAAAGAAGAATGACTGTCAGGAATACTTATTCTCCATCCCAGTGCTGTGTGGCCACACAAACGTCTGTGGCAGCACAGATGGCAGCAGTGGGGCAGTCTGACAAAATGGTGTTTGACATGGAAGTGCGCACGAAACAGAAGTGTGTCACTGCATTCCACTGTGCAGAACAAAATGCCCACCAGCAGGACATGGGAAAGCTAAATTGTATTTGCTATGGGAAAACAACAATTACTCCTAAAAGTAAGAGCTGGACATCATTAAGCTTGCATGGATGTTTAACTGAAAAGGTTCCTCACCACACCAGTGCTCAAGGCTATAGCATTTTATCTTACTCTGTACTGGGTCAATACCGGTACACCTTGCTGTTAAAGTTATTATGGCCTAAGCACAAGCACACCATTAAGCATCCTGTAAAGATGTCTAGCAATACTTTACACATGTTGTTGCTGTTCATAGTTAAAGGACAACGTTTTGAAATCGAATGTTCTGTCCCTGACATGAGAAGAATATACTGCTACCCTACAAACACCTCATGAAGAATATCTACATTACTGTCTTTGTTGATTTGTCTTTTTTTCAATAGAGTGAACACAGGAGCTTACGTGTGGCAAAACAATGGATTTGCACCATCATTCTCTTCTGCCTCCTTCAAAGCAGGGAGTCAGCTTTTCCAAGCTACTTCCCCATGTACTGGGCTGACTTTGGAGAAGATGCTAGAGCCTCTTAACAGTGACTCAGTCATGAAGACCACAGAGGGTTTCTGAAATGAAGTGGAAGTGTCACACTACTGCCAAGCTATTAAAAAGATCTCATCACAAAAGTATAATAACCCACTCTGTCAAATTCCGTTCACTGATTGCTGTATTGTTTCCTGCTTATGTCTGAAGAGGGATATAAAAAGATTTCAACAGAGCTGCTAAATATTTAGGTTAAAAACTTTGGTCTGGAAGAGAGTTGAGAAGTCACAATTCAAGCATCTCAGAATTCAATAGGAAGTGACAACTTCCATAAAAAACCCATACACTGTCTGGAAATGTAAAATACAAAAACCAGCAGAGGAAGACATAGATCAAGGTGGGTTCTGTGTTCATTTTTCGTTCTAGGATAAGGGACTGAAGAACCACAGGCCCTATAATCCTATTCAAACTCACCAATAGCAAAGAGCTTCTCTAGCTTATGGCAGCTTTACGCATGACATCATTTGTTTACAGAAGGCAAATACTTGCCAATTTTAAATAAAACAGGATCCAGTCTGTTGAAGACAGATGTCTACAAGAGCGACTATTCCTGTGTCTCCACACTAATTCAGTGTTACACGAGAAACAGTAGGACAGCCTCACACTGCTAACGAGATCTGCTAGAAATAGAGGAAAATGAGACTGCAGTATGTGATAATCTCATTAGTTGGGACTGCTTCCTAAAAGGGAATGCTTACAAGCTTTGTAGTGCATCACATTAAGAGGTATGTTTTATTTCAAGTGATTAAACATGAAATCTCATCGCCTCCAGTGCAGTTAAATACTAGCTCCATTATTATATCTATTTCAAGACTATCTGTGTGCAGGTTTTTCACCATTCTAATATTTTGCTGCACACGTGAGGAACTGTTGACTTTGCTGGAAGAGCTTGCATAGCATACCAAGAACCTTTATAAAGGCCCAGCAAGGAATCTGGCTGATATGTGAGACTTTATTAAGTAGTTTTTGAAAAGGAGAATAAATCCAAAAAGCAAACAGTTACATTACCATTTAAAGAAGCTTATTACAAAATTCCTTTTATTCTGAAGTCTTAAATCACAGTACTATGATTTGTATTTTTTCCTCCAAAACAAATTATTATGACTAAAAGAGTCTTAATAGTCTGAGAAAAGATGTACTTACCAACAACAACAACCACCTGCTAAATACCAGACTGCAAACAAAGAAAGATTTCCATTGCACACCTCTCCTGACATTTTTGTTCATTTCCACAGTTCAACAGAAAAATGCTACAGGCTTCCTCAGGGGCAAAAACTGGAGAAAAATGTTAGTTCCTTGAAAATCTCAATGAAGAAAAGCTCCCTTTGCTCTTACATTCTCTTCTGTTTTTCTGCTAGGAGGTGCACTGCCTGAATGCCCATGTTAACTAGATGTGCTGTTAGGTAATTCTTACCTTTGTACTACAACTGGGAACATTTATGGATGCTCAGGACTCAAACACAGTACAGAGAAAAAAATGGGCTGGCACATCTCCTGACAAAAATTCACACCATCTCAGGAAGAAATTTAGTGTGCAGGTAATCTTGTACAGAACAAATACTGTGTAACAGAGCCTGTTTTAAGGGTTTGAAGCTCCTCTAACCACCTCAACAAGGCCACGATAATCAGTAGAAAGATATTCAGCAAAATGAGATGAGAAAAAATTACCTAGAGATTCAAGAGAAAGGTGCATGAAAATGCAAGGTCTATCCTCCAACAGAAGGCACATGTACTGAAATAAAATGGAAATAAACAAGAGAGCTCTGAAAGGTTTCAGGTATTTCACTGAAATATCAGGATTTCCTGGAGTTGCAGAACAGACAGGACTGAACCTCATGGCAAGAACTGATCGACAGCCTCAATTCTGCACAGCTTCAGTAGACAGAAGAAAAAATAAAAGGGAGGCTTCTATCTCTTTATAATATACAGTGTTCATCTTGCAAGTTTCTTTTCCTATTAACCAGCATCTAATGCCACCGCGCTTTTGTTCTGAAGATGCATTTGCCATGTATGCTAACACACTGAAAGAAGGACCAGGAAACATACATTAAGACCAAGAGAAAAAGATATAATGAACAGTGGCAGTGTGCTGGTGATGGGTATCTGATTTGTTTCATAATCTTGAAGAATTATCTAAAAATTCGAGATATGTATTTGTTTTGAAGCACAGGTGAATCAGGTATTCGGATCCATTTGACATAAAGACAATATTTAAATTGCTAACATCAGAGATACACCTCCTGAAAATGTTATGTTTCCACAAAGCAGAGACAGCTATATTCTACAGAACAAAGGCCTCAGCCAAATTTCAAACATGAACAGAAATTCTCCAAGACTTCTTTAGTCCATTTTAATGAAAATCAATACATAGGCAAGGGGGAAGAACCAAGCAATGGAGAAGCTGGCAACTGCTACCTGGAAAGCTGTGATGCATTCTGTGCACATCTCTAGATCAGTCAGTATGTGCTTCTCTACTAGGGAAGATGCAATGGGAGATGAAGTTACAGGAGATATTGGGAAGATTAAATATTAGGCAAAATGAATCACCTCTGAAGACATCACTGAACCCTTTCAGATTTCTTCTTGGCTTTATTTACAATTAAAGACTGGTAATAACCATCCCTTTAAAGCTCAACTGTTGTTTGCTGGACAAATTCAGAAACTATAAGCCAATACAGACTCAGTAACTTAAAGAGTTAAAAATCAGAGCTCTCAATGGTGCAAGATGAGACAAAAGATATTTGCTATCTGAGGAGAGTGCAGTGTCAGCAAACGGAGAGCTGATGAGGTTGTCAGCCTTTAAGGGATCAGAGAGAAGTAATCACCATCCTGAAATTGAGAAATCGTGTGGATTTTCAGAAAATTGTAGTGTTCAATTTGAAGATTATTTGGTGTTTTCCTAAAAACTCTTAGGCACACAGACTCAATGTCAAGCTAGACATACAGCAGCAACGAACCAAAAAAAGGATGAGCTCCCTCCACTAAAGTGGTTCCAATTATCTTTAGACAACAGCAATACAAGAAAATCAGATATTTCTAATTTCTGCAAATACTCAACCACACACTTGCCTTTGCAGACAATTTAATAAAAGCATGTTTTAAGTTTAAGCAGAGACTTACCTGTTTCTGGGCTGATGCTCCCATATGCACCTGGCAAAACTTGACTGCCTGCTCAAGTGCTACTTCTTCATCCACCTGAATAGAAAACCACAATTAATGAAGTCATAATTACTTAGATCATCTATATATCCAATTATGTTCAAATGAAATAAGGATGTGGGGTAAGTGGGAGAAGATGCACTTCTGCACCAGAGAGTGATCTGAAGTTATTCAGGATTACACATTTAAAGTTACCTAACTCTTCAAACTAACATTTGGGATGAACAAACTCCACACAATTGGTGTTAAGAGTTCTGAACTGATTTTAGTAATTTAGGACTGGACTCCTGAATTACGAAACATGGAGCAGCACACTCTCCACCCACACACCTTAGCAGCACTCCTGTCAAGAGAGTGGGATCTTTAGGAGATACTCATCTCTTCGACCTC
Organism: Perdix hodgsoniae; assembly: GCA_035772895.1. Classification (NCBI taxonomy): domain Eukaryota; kingdom Metazoa; phylum Chordata; class Aves; order Galliformes; family Phasianidae; genus Perdix; species Perdix hodgsoniae. The sequence goes on from JAPSGF010000054.1 coordinate 1,788,574, forward strand.
TGAACAAATACAGGGCTAATTTCATATGGTTTGGTTTGGTGACTATTGTTACTCTGTAATAATCTGCAAAGTCACAAATACAAATTAACAATAGAATACCTGCTTAATCAGCATGTATGTTTCAGACATGATCTTCTCAATTTTACCCAGGTCGTAGGCCATAACTTTCTGACCTTGCTGCCACACTCGGTAGGCATCAAGCAGAAGTGTTTTCCCAGACTCAACATCCTCCAGTAATTTCCTCTTCCTGCTTGATCTCTGGACAGGTTCTTCTGTAGGTACTGCTTGAACTTTAGTTGCCTGCTGTTGCTGTTTTGAGCTGATGCTTAGCTCTTCCAAAGAAAGTTCTGCAGTCCGGCTCTCTGGAGCTCTCTCTTTTGAGTTCCTGCCAGACTGAAGACGGTCTGGCTCACTGCGTTTACACAAAGAATCAATTTTTTCAGGGTCATTGGAATATCCATCAAAATCCATAGGCTCAACAGAACCAGGCCTAGGAAGCTCTCTAAATTCCTTGGCATTTTTGTCCTCATGTTCCAATATGTCCATAGCACTGGGGATTTGTCCCTGAGTCACTTCTTTTACTCCATTTTCAGTACTGTGTACTACTCCATCAGACAAAACTGGTTTTTTGGGAAGGACGTCTTTGCTCTCTTCAGCACTAGTTTTATTAGAAACGTCTGTTGTCATCCTTCCTGAGGCGAGGTTAGAAGACTTGGCACTCTGATCTTCTGAAACCTTAATAAAAGAAATCATTCATCTCTGTTATTATATGTATAAAATTCAGAAAGCGTTTTGGCACAGCCGAGTAACGACAGTGAGCAACTTTACACTACTGCATCAGCTGAAGAAAACACATTTACTCCAAATTCATTCTCGTTGGTTCCTGAGTATTAATTAGCCAAAGCCAAGCCACAAGTACATTAATGAGTGAAAACACCACAGAGAAATCAGCAGCACAGGTCGAACCAAAGTGGCAATCTTTGCCTCCCCTCCCCCCCCAGTACTTCATTCCATGCTATGGAATCCAAGGTTTGAGTAGCACAAATTTTACTTCCAAAGTATTACAATCAAAAGTGAACCCATTTCTTTTGGCAGCTGGAGATCAACTTATCATTTCAGAATTTTCCTTTTGGTCCTTCTTGCATAACTTTCTTCTTGTTATTACATGAAGAATTATGCAAAACACAGCTGTAACATTTGAAACGTACCTTTACTTTGGTTATGGTCTAAAGCTAGAAAACATCAGCACACCATCTCTTCTTTCTTGGCTTATGAACTATTCATTTATGAACTATTTTATACAGAGATCCAGTGTCCTTGAGGTTTTTTTTTTTCCTTAGTTTGCTAAGCCTTGACACTGCTAACTTGGAAAAAATCTTGGAATGAGTCCTTCCTTGACTTCCTTGACTTACCAAAAAATATTTTCAACTTCTAGTTATTTTAACCTGAAAGATGATTAGTGTCTAAATGACATTTAAAAATTAAATCTTTAAATGTAGCAACAGATCTGGTGCTGTCAAGGACTAGCATTTAAAAATTGGCACACATGCAATATCTAGTTTTGTTTTGCAAGAGGAATTTCACTTCATTTTGTAAGAAAAGTTGCAACAGACTCCACCTGAAAACGCTGCAGTTCATATATTCCATGTAATTACTATTACTTAGAATTTAAGGGAGAGTCACATCAAACTTACTGTAATCCATTTTCAACCACTATATTTAACACTGAACTTCAAAAATAGAAAAAGAACTGTGCTAAAAGGAAGTTTTATACGTAATTGCATAAACCAAAATGTATTAGAAGCAGTAACAGTCCTTCAATCTCAGTAGATGTAAGGAATGAGCAAACTGAATCCAATGACCATGAAACACTGCTGCCTCACCTGGGTCAGATCGTTCAGCGTGTCCTCCAGCACCTTCACTGTCAGCACAAAGGCTTGCTGGGCCAGAACCTGGCGATCTGCATCACGTAAGTACTTCCTGTGCCACAGTGAAATAACACAAATGAAGCTAACTGCCAAAAAGCTGTACTTTAACAGCAAATGCTAGGATTTATTTCAAAGCAGTTTTAAACACGCTAAATGAAACGCAAACAAAATGTACTGTATGTGAATATAATACATTGAAACGTAGAACTTGATCCATGTTTTTCTTCCACCTCTCCACTCCTATCCCCAAAACCACTGAAGATGATGTGACAAAGAGAGAGGCTGTGGACGCCCCATCTGTGGAGGTGTTCAAGGCCAGGTTGGATGGGGCCCTGGGCAACCTGGTCTAGTATTATGTGAGGAGGTTGGTGGCCCTGCCTGTGGCAGGGGGGTTGGAAATTTATGATCCTTGAGGTCCCTTCCAACCTGGGCCATTCTGTGATTCTGTGAAAAGATGGGGTTAGTGCTATCTACAAGTGGAGAAAAGGGAAGGAGAGGAATGCTAAAGCACAGAATAAAACAGACAACCAGGATTACAGCTTTCTGTTGTCAGGCTTTTGGAGCCCCTGAAATACTAGCTTTCTATTCAAAACTTAATTGAAAGAGAGTATTAATCACACAAAGCTATCTTGAACTGTCAGATGATTTTCATGTTCTGGATAAGCTGTACAAGTGACACTAAGGATATCAGCAAACCCTTCCTCATTCACCATATTGGTTACTTTTGAATATAGGCTTTTAAACCTAAAACATTGGTGTGTCAACACTTTTTTTCCATTCGCTATTATAAAAACCTAATACTCCACCTCTACAGAATATACCCACTCTATGGCGTCATTTAGTTTACCAAAACATGGCAACTTCACTGCTTTAGATCACTTTGAAGGGAAACATTTCCAGCTAACCACCCTGCCAATTCAGTTTGACAGAAAATAGGTAAAATAGTTTTGTTTTGTTTTAATTTCAGAACAGGCTGGTTTTTATAAAAGGGCTCAAATCAAGTAAATAACTGTGAAGAATATTACTTGGACAGAAAGCCAACATTTTCAATGAACTTTTTATCTCCACACTGTAACATTCTTAAAAGTAATGTTTGATTTGTCTTTCAGGCAACATATATAAAAACTTATCATTAGTTCTGTTTATTTATTCATTAAAGTTGGGATGCTGCAGGCATGTACCAGACACACCCAGAAGATTTGTATTTATAAGTTCCTGTAATGACTGCAGTTCATCATGGCTGGCGCTGGTTGGTCCAACACATCAAATCCCTTGTTTGTTGAATTCAGACCAGACTTATAAATAACATCATATTTTTAGTACTACTTCAGGCTCGCTTCGAACAGAATTTAAGCCTTCTATGGTCCAGTTCTTCCGATATGTTAAAAGTCAATTATTTTTGGCTTCAAGTTTGCTGAGCATGTGGTGACATATTCCCAGACATACTATGATCTATGCAAATTCATATGCACTCACACTTGAAAACATGTGAAAACTCTTTTCAACTTAATGCCATCAATCACTCAGCTCAATCTCTTCAGTATCTGCCAGATTAGTTTCAGCATATCGCCCTCAGCAAACAACTTCAAACTACTGCAATTGCTTCAATGTTTTCTTTAGCTGTTTATTTTGGTCTTCCCATTGATACATATCTGTATATAGTTCACGTTAAAAGGCTTTTTTTTTTTTCTCTTAAATAAGGTTAATACAATTAAAATTAGCTCACTCCTGAATAGGATAAGCTTTTTAAATAGCATCAGCTGCCTGTAGCACCATTGTTCAGGCAGTCAGGGATTACAGGAAGGCAGGATGCCTGTGCTGTGACCTCTCTCAGTGGACGCAGCTCTTACACAAGAGGCCCTGAGGGATGCGATGCTCTGCTCCACCAGTGAACCCCTTCACGTGATAGCAGACCTATGGATATCTGGCAGGGCAGCTGTGTGGCTGCTCTGAGTTCTGAGGGAAATGAAGAGGAGCTCTAAACTCTATTCTGGAATCATGATGCTGGGAAAATTTAACCACCATCCCGCTGTATTCCCAAGGAAGTCTGCCTATAGACTTTTTCCTAAAATAAAAACGCCTTCAAATAAAATAATCATTCAAACAACAAAACATAGGCAGCAGCAGATTAAAATAAATGCATCGTACTTTCCCTGATCAGGGGTCCTCTGTAGCATAGATGAGACTTTCAGCAGGGTGTTGTAATCCTTCAGCTGTGACAGCACATTGAGCAGCAGGACTATAGAGCGGTTCATATGAGATGCAAAACTGCCCGGGCGGTCGATTTCATCCACGGGGATACGCCAGATTCCCTGCAGGGAGAAGAAAAGAGGGAAACCCTGAAGAAGAATCCAGCTGAAAAAGAGAAAAAGCTTAAAAAAAATGCAGCTGGTCCTTTGGCTTAACAGATTTTCATTGAGGGTCATGGAATAAAGGACTAAAGGACAATGCTCCAGTCATTCAAACACAGAGATGTTGACTTAAATCAATCAATTAATACCAGTCTTAGCAAATGAGGAGTCTTGCAGAAGCCTCCACACACCTAAATATGTTTCTGAATGACCCCCAGAAAGAAAGAAGCAAACAAAGCTTAAATTATATTGGGTATCTTTTATAAATGTCTGCAATCACACCTACCCTAAGCCAAAGGTCAACAACCATAAACAAACAAGTTACTTAAAATAAGTTTTCCAGGCCTGAGACCTGCAACTAGCCCAGCCAGAGCAAGTCTGCATCTTCAAACCTATAACTAAAGGCACTAAGAGATGTGTTACTGCCCTGATGTCAACAGTGCTCACTGGAGAACTAACCAGCCCCATAAGAAAAACCAGATTCCACAGCAGTATCTACTGTGGAGTGAATGTCTGGGGAGCAAGGCTGGAGATGGATAGAAAACGCAACTGAATTATGGTTAGTCAGCTCAGATTTTGCAATGTCTTATAAAGCTTAAGGCAATTTTTAATTCTCCCAATGTTTAATAAGGATGCTGCTGTCAACAATTAGCAACTGTATTTGAAGAATGAAATTGAAATAACACCATGCACCTAGCTTATATTGGGACCATTCACAAAAATACTGCTGTTACAGCAGTGCAAAGCCTTCCCCCGTTTCTCCTGCTGCAGCTCCTTACGATGAAAATCCTCTGGGGTCTTTTGTACCACTCTGTGGCCACAAAGGAACCAACAGTCTCACTGATAAGAGTATTGGACCGAAAATGACTTCTGCTTTCCAAGCCCATGCAGAGAGCAGGATATACAAATATTTACTCTTTTATCCTTGCTTAAAGGTCTTGCTTTGATATTTTTAGCTTTACTTTCAGCGTGAGCAAAACTCTTCGGACCTTAATAGAATATGAAAGCAAATAAAATGAATGCTGCAATCACGAGTGGCAGTTGAACACAAAAGCAGCAGATATGTGTATGTCTGTCTGCAGAGCCCCTCCATGTTTTCAGAGAATCTGCAGTTCCCACATATGGGAACTTGGGGGACACCAAAAACAAACAAAACACATACAAATATCAGTGTTTTTAAATAGGACTCAATGACTTCAGTTAGATTTAGTGCACAGACTGTTCTGCCAACTTTCCTTACTCTTGCTCCCTAGTGATCAGACACCCATGTTTCCTCTTCGTTCTCTGAAGCTCTCTTCAATGCTTCTTTGCAGCCTTTTTTTTCCATAAAGTACCCAAGCCCTCACCAGGATGGACCCCCAAGGCACAACTGTCACCTCCCACCTCCAAATGCCAACATCCACAGTACCCCCCGCGGCAGCTGCAAAAGCTTTACCTGCTCACACAGCTCAGGAACGCTCACCTAGGAAGAGATCTCATATGAAACAGCTCCATAAAGCAGCACAAACTTTAAACAGAGCCTTTTTCTTCCCCAGAACTACACAGTGATTTTGCTTTCAGGCTACAGATGAACACACACATTCTAGAGCAGATATTTTTGCTTGTCTGCACATATGTAAGGCTGGGTCCCTGCCAAATCCTAAAACAACCGAAGGCATCATAATGGCACCATATTGCAACAACCCACTCAGCCAATTTAACTATACAAAACAATTTATGGTCAACTTAGATGCACACTGCAGGAATGGAAGACAGCCAACGTGTAGGTTCCTGGTCTTTTTCAGCATTATCTCATCCTTTATTTGAGTTAGGCAGGTCACTTGGAGTGAGTTTGAGAATACTGTATCCGAGATCAGATGAAATTAATTCCGCAGCTCTCACCCATATGTTCTGTGCATACAATCACCACGTACCAAAGATCATTAATTTGGAAATATCCACGCATCCTTTCTTTCCTTTACGTGGAAAATGTGAGGGAAAAGATCAGGAGAACATTCTCTGAAACAACAGATTCAATCCAACAAAAATGTGCAGGAAGGACCAACTCTGTGCATAAAATGTTAGCCTCTCTAACCTGACAAAGTTCATCTGCTAGAGAGAAACAAAACTACCCGCTTGGGCAGCGCTGCTCTTCTGCCTCTCTCCAACACTAGGGACATCAGAAGAGCTTTAGCTTCAACTCACATTTTATGTTTATTCTAACATTACAACAGAAAGCCTGATTACAAAAGGAAAGAGGCTGACTTGTCCTGTGCTGCCTTGTGGTTTTACAAAAGCAGAACGGCGCAGCAGAAGATTGCTGTCCTGTTGCACACCTGCCCAGCTCGTACGCAGCCTGCAGCCAAAGCAAAAGGAAGCCCACTGTTGGGAGTCAGAACAACCTTCCTTCCATCCACTGTGATTTTATTAAGCAATATGCAGAACAATTATGCTGAAGTGCGTTTTTCAGCTTCTGCTTTGTGAGCGATGCTGAATTCTTTTCAAGATTGCAGCCTGAGCCAGAGGAGAAAGAAATGGTCTCATCCCAACCTTTACCAAGGTTTAACTAATTCCATCAGGCGTATATTTTTCCTTGCCAAGTACCAGAATCCTTCAGGAAGAAGAGTTCTGAATTTAGATGAAATACTGAAACTTCTTTAAAAATGGCCAAACTTTTATAGCAAAACTTCAGAAATGCAAGGCTTGAAATGGAATAACTGGGGAGGAGACTGGAAAAAGTTATTCAGCTTCACTAAGGCTCTCATACAATCATCCGAAAATTCAGATCTGCTAGCAGAGTATCTCCCTTGAAAGCACATAATGGCAGGAGTGCAGACCCTTCCGACAAGCATCTTCAGCTCCTCTGAAGGCATTTCGTGCTGCCTGCCATCACAGACCACCTGACAGAGCGCCTCCAGCCCAAGCCACAGGCTGGCTCTTGCACACAGCACGGCGCTCTGCAGTGCAGCTCCTGCTGCTGGCCATTGCTCTGCAGCTGAAAGGCTCTCCTCCCTTCTGCAACAGCCAGCAAGGTTGTTTACATGGAACTGGAGGAAGGAGCGAGAGAGACTTCCAACAGCTCCAGAACGTCTCTCAGGATCCAAAACATCAAGCTGCTTTCCGTGCCTCCCTGGCTAAACAAGCTCCCGAGGGGTGGGAGAAGTAAACCCAACACATGCTGCTAGGAACAATAAATCTGGGGTTTTTCATAAGTGAAAATTCTGAAATAACTTTGCACTGAACTTTACACTGAATGTGAAGCTGAATGCTGAACTCGGCATACGACATTACCCCATGACACACAGCTGATTTTGTTGGGCTCAGAACTTCCTGCACTACTTCCACACGTACAAGAACTCCAGACTCGAGGAGGGTAGGAAGAGAAGCAGACTGTGCAGAGCTCTGTAAGCTGGAGCTAGAGCAAGAGCAGTACTTTCTAGTTCAGCCACTGAAAATAGCAAGGAAGGAAGTGCTCGTTATTCCTCCACACTGTTTGCTTCAGAACTTGAAGGGAGGGGATTCCCTGGGGTTTAGGAATGCAGAGGAAACGCTGACAGTTCTCAGCAAACCCCAAACATCCTTGCAGATGACTGCCGTGTTTCAGAGTGGGCCATTTTCTAAGCAGAGGTCAAACTTTACTCTCTCAGCACTGCATGATTTCTCCCAGCAACAGTTGAAAAGAAGCAACAGATGATCAAATTCACATCAAACAAGCAAATTCACATAATACAAGCAAATAAGGTAAGTATTGCTGCATAGAAACATCTCCCATCACTTTGGACTTAATTCCTATTTTATTACAAGGCCCCCAGAAGTGGAAGCTGCACCAGATACCACCACCTCAGTTCCACTGCTGCTGCCTGTAGGTGACCAAAGCAAAACCAAACACTTTTCTGACCAAAACTCGTCAGTCTGAGTAACATCCTATCAAGAAAAGGCATTTTACTAAAAGCAAATCTAATTCATATTTTTAAACAATTGTTATAAAATATGACAAAACTAACAAACCAACCAGCAGAACGATCCAGAGAAGCCACCAACTCATAAAAAAAACCTACACAGTATTCTGAAATCTGAAGGTGAATTAAGCATAACTGCAAAACCCCCCTGAAATCCCATAGTTCCCAAAATATATATGTTCTCATAAATCTGTTTAACTCCAGGGTTAAACATACCACAGTGGAGTACTACTAGCTGCCCTCTGACATCTCTTCCCTACTATCTAGGTCAACATCAGACCCTGCACTGAGGACCTGAAAAGGAAAGGAAGACAGTTCAAAATGAATGGTTTCAACACACACAGCTCTAAATGCGGCTCTTCTCAGCTAAGAAAGCACAGTACAGCCCTTCAATGAAGAACATTCCTGCTCCTCCCTGCAGGCATTGCTTTATTTACTGCTCAACTTTTTGTCTGTCTGCTCAGCAACTCTCACGACTTCCTGCTAGCTCTGAGTGTAACCATCAAAAGCTCCTCCCCACCTCGTTTAGCAAATTACTACACCAACTTTTCCCCACCCCATCTTACTTATTATTTTGCTTCATCACTTGATCTGAGTTTTTCCTACTTTGCACAGACAATTCGTTATTTTTCTTTCTTAATTGCTATGAAGAACGTAGCGGAACAATTCTACTTCTGTGAATAGGAACACAGGTGAGAAAAAGATACTAAGAAATCAAAGCAGTTACATTCCCAATATTATTATTAGCTGAAGAGAACTGCACCATCAAGAGAAAAAAGGAGCTCCTGCCTTCAGTGAGCAGCAACCCACAGGGCTAAACTCAGATCTTACACACTTCCACAGAGCATTTAGGAAGCATTCCTCTTGGCTGGTTTAGTCTTGTTCACACTGCACAGCAACAGAATATTAAAAAACACAACAGTATAATAACCAATAAATGACATTTTTACAGTCTAGAAATGTAGAGTATGATGCTCTGTGTATGCTTTCTGGAAGAACTGTGGGATCCTGCAGTATGAATTTTGCATCCTGGAAAACAGTGATAAATGAAAATGCTCCACATGCTCCCATTATCATAGGCTGATCAAAAAAAATAATGCAATGGACCATTTTCACCCCACAAAATCTAATTCTTGTTTTCACTGTGAATTGGTGTAACCCTACAAAAGCACACTCAAGGTGTGAGCACAAGTCAGGGATGTGATCATCGGAGAGCCAGGGGAAGGGAGTCAATTCCTTGCTGAAGAAGCAATTACCTAAAACCAAAGTGCTTTGTTCAGGTGCTGAGTAACAAGCTCAGGTGGAATCTGTCCAACAGCAGCAGGGGTACTGATAGCCTCTGCAAAGCACTGCACTTGGGCCCCTGCCAGGCAGAATCTCGAGGTTTTAGTTTGCTTGTTCAGGAAGCTTGAGGAGATTTCAGTGCAATGTTTCCTGCATACCATCTGATTGCACAATAATGTCAACAGGCAGACACACACACACACCAACAGATGCAAAAAGAAAGCATCCATTCTGCTCCACAGCTGCAATGAGAAGGAATAGAGAGAAGAGAGTGGGAAAGCACAACAGGCTGCTCTCTCGACACAACCTGTTCTGAAGGTGCCATCTCATTCAAGAAGAGACACAGCTGCATTGGCTCTGAGCTCTGCAACTGCACAACTCATCCCCCAAAGCTTGGTGCAGCTCCTGCTTTAATCTCCTGCAGGCATTACAAAACCCTCATTTTCTGACAGCACATGGGATTTATTCAATTTCAGATGTCCATGACATAGACATGTACGTTCTATGATATTATCTAGAGAACTTTTACAGAGAGAAAGGGCATTTTACAGAGAGAAAAGGGCATTTGGAGGGCGGCTCACCTGAGCCACAGGCTCTGCCCCAGGACAAGATGAGCTACAGTCTGGAAACCACTCTCCCCAGTGTGGAAAGAAAGCCTGGATGAGCAAGTCATAAAAGATAACAAATGTTAGAGGGGGGACAGACCTCAACTGGAACATCTACAGGTGGTTCTGACTGACATTACTGGCACGCTGAGCTCAAGTCCCCATTCACTCTTATCACCAGGGGAGGTGCTACAGAACCAGAAAGAGAACTGGGGCTAACATAAGGCTGGGAAAAGCTGGCAATTCCCCAGTTCCAAGCCAAGAGATGAGCAGGAATTGTAAGTCCTGAGCACCTGGCACGTTATATTACTGACATTATTCTAACAACACTCCTGCCTAAAATGAATGCAAGAATAGTATAGCATAACCAAGATTATGTAAAAAGAAAGATTACAGACAGATGTTAGAAATCATTATTAGGAATACCCAGCAATATAATCCAGGGATAGAAGAGTTTAAATTCGGGTGCCAAATTTCAACTGTCTGCCTTCAAAAGGTGGCCTTTCTGCTGCTCTGAGAGTAACAACAGTGCTCAAATGGAAAAGAAAGTTAAACACTGGCCAGAGGTTCAATGACACAATCTGAGGAATCTTCAAATCCACTAGGAGCAAAGCAGCTGCTACAAGCAAAAGACAACAGATCTGTCCCAAGAACATCAGCTAATTGTCAAGGTGGGCAGATGTGTGCAGCAAAGGAAAAATGCTGAATTTTACCCTCCTTTCTTACAGGTACCTTTCTTCAAGCTGCTTAGACTGGTTCAATTCTAACGTTAAGGTCATTATATAAGACCTTATATAAAGCAAAATGACAACAAGAGCTTTCATAGTAAGAAGTGCTACGTTAATTACTGAGACTCAGCACATTGTTAATGTAGAATTATGAGTTATTCCGAGCTTCTTCCTGCTGAAACACTGCACTGAGGGTCTCCTTCTCATACAGGTTGTCACCTCTTCACCTACACATCCAAGCTATAGACACAGTGGGTTACCCAGCATCCAAAACATGGGAGGCTATCGTTTTAATAGTGAGGTAGTCCCCCTGTACAAGACTTAATGGATTTTGAGCTTTTCAAACAAAGTTCTCAGAGAGTCAATAAGTCCTTCAACTTGGGTTGGTATAAAAATGTGAATGTCTTGCTAGATCTTCTTTCTCACGTCCTCTCCTTGGGAGCAAACAGAACTCTTAGCTCCTGCCCCACGGCTGACATCCACGATTCCTGCACTGACAGAAAGAGGCTCTCAGATTTTAGACTCTCTTCTGTGTAATTACACACAAAAATAGCAAGATAAGAAGCATCAAAAATCTGAGCCTTTGAAAATTACTTCAATGCATTCATACCATACCTAGAAAAAATACCATCATCCACCTGTATGCTTTACAAATACACGGACAAGTTGAACTCAGCAGTTTATCAGAAGCTGGAGGGTCTCAGGTTAGCTGCAGAGGAAAACACAAGCACTTCAGGTACGTCCTTTTTTGGTTTTCAGCACCAAGCCACACAAATACACGGCAGGAGTGGATTTTGCTCTAGGAGATCTCTGAGCCTGAAGGAACAGGAGTCAAAAGGTCTGCACTGCTCAGATATGTGAGTTCCCTTATCTCAGATCACGCAGCCAAAACACCAAACCTTGGGATACCATGAGGACTTTTAGAAGGAGCACATTTCTCAGTAACCTGTTGGGCAATGCTTCTTACAACCAACCTGGTAAAAATGAAAAGAAATGTGTTCTTCCACCTCTTAAGAACACAGAAGTGATGCAACACAAACCTCAAGGGACCTGATGTATGGTATATACTACAACTTGGTTGAGAACAAGGCACACTTTCATTAAGAGGTGACATGCTGATATGCAGCTATAATGACTTACTTCTGGCTTGGTACTGGCAACATCACATCATATCTTTGTTAGTTATGATCACAAATTCATGTTTAGTAGCTTCCGAGCAGCAGGTGGGGGTTTTGTAGCTTATGTAGGGCTAAGCTGAGATTATGGAAAGTTAATAAATTCCACTGAAAAGGCTGTGAAATGATTCAGAGAAGTATAAAAGAAGGGTGAAGTGGAATGTAATGAAGACTTATCAATATTTTTAATACTATATAAACAAACAAGTGCTATCAATGAGAAAAAAATATCATATTAGTAACAGTACTTAGGAGTTCATTATTAGCCTTCAATCTCTAAAATGCTTGCTGGAAAGGAACAGGAACAGCATGTTTCCAACATCGAGCAGTGTCTTGGTATGTCCACACAACCCATATCGTCGCCTTTCACTGGTGTTGAGAAGAATAAAAGGAACAAAGAGCAAACATTTAAACTCCTCCAATGATCCAACAGAGGTAAAATAGCAGCAGAAGCCAGTTAAAAAGCCTTTTAATCTCTAATCAAAATCCCTTAAGATCTGACTAGAGTTCCCTATTCATGTTCTTTAAATGCCAGTTTTATAAAGACACACGTTTGCAAGTACCTGACTTTGTTCACAGCTCTGCCTAAGGTTTCATACTGACATAGGAATGACAGAAATACACATCTTGGATTTCAGATTGTTTGTGAGCTGAAGCTGAAGACAGGAAGCAACTTATTTGAAATAGGTGGTTAAAAATACTCTATGTGAGTGATTAGGAATCAGAACAAGACATCTGAGGTGGTAAAAGGGTGTCAGGTCTTGGGGAATGCATGCTCCTCTCAACCCACCGGAGCTCTACGTGAGCTGGCAAATTTCATCCTCGCCAATTAAGCCCCTCAAATGAAGTTATTAGGAGCTGACAGGTAACTCATTTCATCACCTCTTCTTCCCCCACTACAGCAGCACGGTAGAACACTTCCCTCCTCTGTCTAGTAAGTGGAGGCTCTGAGCGACTCCCGACGGCTATAAAAGGCAAAAAATTCTCTTACTGTTATGCACCCATAGCTAACCTCAGAATATAGTTTCCCTAACCTCAGAGTATAGCTTCTCTTTGGATAAAGAAATTCATACAATAGAAGTGAAATTCGTTAACTCGGTTATACAGCATTTTACCTTTACTTGTTAGGTTAGCATCTAACGCCGTCTTGCTTTCAGAGACTCCCTTGGCAATTTACGTTAAAAGAAGTAGCTTTCTTATCCAATGATAGAGTTGGTGGAAATGCCAGACCCAAGCAAGCCCTCAGCTGGCCCTGCCCAGCACCCCTGCTAGCTGGCTGACCGCTGACAGCACCGGAGGAACAAGTCGTGGCTGACAGGCTGTAATTCAATTACCCCCTTTACAATAATGCAAATCGCAGCACGCACAGATCTTCCATATTCAACCGGCAGCGATACCCCAGCGGCTGAGCCGGGCAGAAGGCACGGCAGTGCTGGGGAGCTCGGCAGAACAGAGCACAGCCTGCTGGTGTTTGATTTCAGGGGTAGCATGAGGCAGCAATGATTTGGTTGAGGACAGCGGGGTGATTACTGAGGGGGAGGAGAAAGGCCTCAGCATTCGGAGTATTTCAGACTCCCAAACAGATGCTAAAAACACACAAAAGTCATTTCAACGAAACCAATCCGAATACCTGGGCTTTTGGGATGTCAGCCTGACCGCATTGCAATACACACATCCTGCAGCTCCAGGATCTGCTCTCCCAGGGAACTGAGAGCCTCTCCAGCGTACGCTGCAATTCCAAGATCTGCTCCCTGCAAAACGCTCCCCGGCTGGCACCGAAATCCACCGCTGCACAAACAAACACACGCTGCAGCGAATTAAAAACCCGAACCACAGAGCTGCCAGATCCAACGCCGCAAGCAGCGTTCGCCGCAATTAACACACGCGATCTAAAATTATAAGCGTGTGACGAGACAAAGCTGACCGGTCCCGACGAACCGCTGACGCCGTGGGAATCCGCTTAGCCTCCCAACGCTCCCGGAGCGGCGGCTCGGCAGGCGCAGGGCTGCGGGGGAAGCCCGGCTCGGGGCTGAGCGCTCAGCTGGGCGCTCGCAGCCCGGCAGCCCCCAGCCCCGCGCTCGCACGGCGCGCGTCCCTCACCCGCACGTTCCCCCGCCCGCTCCGCTCCGCTCCGCTCCCCATTCCCGTCCGCTTCTCCCGCAGCGGAGCCGCACCGCGGAGCCCCGGGGATTCCCTCCGGCCTCGGCTGACGGCCCCGCGCACCTCAAGGGGCTCTCGGAGAGGACGGAGACGAACTTTCCCTTGGCCGCCCCCTCCTCCCCCCCGCACGGGGCGGCCGCTTCCCACGGCCGCGGGCCGCCCCCGCACTCACCATGCCCGGCGGCGGCCCGACCTCGCTCCGCCGAACTTCCCCGGCGGCCCCGCGGCTCCGCCCCGCCCGTTCCCCCCCCTCCCGGCTCCGCTCCGCGCCGCCCCCGCGCCCCCACCTGCCCGCAGGCCCGGCCCCGCTGCGCCCGCCTCGGCGCTCGGCTCGCACTTCCTCTCGCACCGGAGGGAGGCCAACCTCTGGAAACCGCATACCTCAAATTTCCTGCTGCCGCGGTTATTTCTCTATTTACTCCTCTTTTTCCTCCCCCCCCCATTCTCTCTCCGCACCCCAGCCCGTGTCTCGCACCCTGGCGCGACCCGCTGCCCCCCGCACCGACCGCTCCGCCTTTCCACCCGTTCACCTTTTAGCTGCGTAACGCGGATTTATGTCTTAAATACAGAACTTACGGACCCGAAAGGAACGCTCGCTAAGTATCAGTGCCAACACGTTTTCTTTTTGACCCGCGGGTTTTAAGCCGCTCAGTTATCGCACATGATAGCAGCGCAGCTCCTCTCCTCTCACCCCCCTTCCCTACGCACTGCCGTGTATCAGTGTAAATTAAGTGCTTGTTGTACCTGGAATTAAAAGCATCTGAAAATGCTTGAAGCCCAGGGACTGGGTGTGCACCAGGTTGGAAATCAGTCATAAAAATTCCAAGCAGCTAAAATGCCTTTGGGCCATAATACACGGCAATGTAAGAAGTGGGTTTTTTAATTACTCCTCTTCATCTGCCCTGGTACCATGAAAAGCAGCAAGATGACACCTTTAGATGATGATAAAAGGTAAAATAAAGATTGTAAGACTTAGTTTCCAGGCTTCAAACTGCCTTACAAACGAGCAAAATCTGTTCAATATCACTGTGTAATATAGATAGGTCTGAACCGCTGTTGCTTTTGTACAGAAGGACTATTTTAGAGGTCCATTACCAACTTTAATCAAGGAAACAAGCTGGTCTCTTTGGAGCTTTGAAGGGCAGGGTTTGCACCACAGATAATCTTAAATTCTGCAAAAGTCCAACTGCAAAAGTTACCCATTTCTAGGGGGGGTGGTTCCAAAACAAAAGAGGGGAGATTTAGAATGGATATAAGGAAGTTGTTCACAATGAGGGTGGTGAGGCACTGCACAGGGTGCCCAGAGAGGTGGTGGTGCCCCATCCCCGCACACAGCCACAGCCAGGGAATGGGGTTGTGAGCACTGCTGGAGCTGTGGTGTCCCTGTGGGACCCAACAAGCCTTTGGGCCTCCCCTCCAGCTCAGACCATTCTATGATTTCTTAAAGAAACATTTCAATTGATCGTCATTACATTCTCTAGGTTTGCACTGCATGCTCCTATGTCACACACCCAGCTAGCAGGGTCCATTGCGTGCTATTTGGACACGTGCGTGCCTAACTTATGGTGCTACTAAGGGAGAACACTCAAACTGTTACCTAACATACAAAATAGAAAGGCACAGTTCCTTGCGCCTATGGAAACCAGCAACATCCAATGGGACTTCCACCTTCTAAACCTAGAAGGAAAGAGATGCCATAAATCCAGGAGCAAGAAGAGGATAAAGCTGTGTACCTGGTGTTCACAAGCAAGGATTTAACACTGGGTGCTCATGTCAGCAATAGCCTCAGTGGTTGGAGCACAGCCCTAACCTGAAGCTACAGCTCTTCCTTGCATGGCTGTGCTCCTGCTGCCGCCTGCTCCGGGCTGGCTGGTGAAATGGCTGCTGCAGAAGATGGCTGGCACCATCACGCCCACATCCTTGGTTCACACACAGCACTATGTAATGTCAAAGGCCTTTTCATTAATTATTTTTTACACAGTGCAGAATTTGGGACATGCTATTCAAGGCTCCAGGCTGATGAGGGGTGAAAGACGAGATGATATTTTCTTAATTGCTTAATGACTTGGGAGACACTGTGCAAATGAGGGCTGCACGAACAGCTAACATCTCCTGCTTTTTATGTTTAATTTGGGTGATACAAGAATGAAACAGCACGGCTTTATGCATTTTGGCAAGGAAGAATGGATGGGGAAACACTGGCAGAGCAATTACAGGAAACTTGAAACATGCCCAGAGTCAACAAGATGACTTAACATTTGTCCTTTTAAGAATAAATGCTCATAATGATTACTTGCAGTTCAGCAGATAGTCTTCAAGAAGGAGCAATCATTTGAGGTGCAATTGTTAATCCTCAGGACTGTGTCTTAAACACACTTCTTAGTTATTTTTGAGGGGAAACGAGGATGGCAGAGCACAATTGCAGACCATTAAAAAGTGACCAATTTATATTATGTCTCCTTAAAAGGCTTAGGTCATCAAATGCATTTTTACAAAGCTGTATCTTTAAATCAATAGCAACCAAAGCAAGACTGAGGAATATCTCAGCTGGAATCACCCACTGGGTTGTGAACTCTAGCACATGCTTTCCAATGCCACAACACTCCGAACCAGACAAGCCAGAAAGGGATTTTCCACTTTTAAGCATTTTTAACTCTCGCACACTGGGATTTCTTGAAGTGCTCTGAGATGAATAATAAATGCTCAGAAACATTCCAGACCTCTCTGCACTGTAGAGATAAGGATGCTGGCTTTCCATGCAGGCTTTCCATGCAAACACAGCATACGAGTGTGTTAAGGTCAATATACATATATTTGAAATTGTTTCATTTTAAGTGATGTTCTTCAGAACGTAGGCGCTGTAAATCCTAGCATGAACTCTGTTTCCATGTCTTTTCTTTTAAAGGAAGTAGGATATTATTTTCACTTAGAGATGGCTTTTTTTCCCCCTTTCCTTGCAGAGAGAGAGGTAATCTCAAGCTCCCATGACAATTAAAGTCCTGCAGGAAACAGAAAGCATTCTTCCTTCAGCAGCAGTATTTGCTTCCTTTAATTCAGATTTTTTTTAAATCTTCTTGCAAACAAATAACAATAGCTATCAGACCAGAATATTTGCCTGGAAAACCCACTCTAATCCAGAGCAACGAGTGTTATGGTAGGATGTAATTATTTTACAGGGCAATTTCCCTTTTCTAGCAGTGCTGGGACTGCTCTAAGGAGATCACTTCTGCAGGGAAGAGAATTAGCTGCTGTCACTGAAAACAGAGATGTATCTGCACTGAAGCTAAACCACAGGATGGGCAGCAGGTAGCTGAAAGAGGTTTTGGAGAGAGAAGAGAGAGAAAAAGCTGTATTTCATTTTTTCCTTTAAAATACATTAATTTTATTATCCAAAGATGTTCTCCTATTTATATACGGGTTTATGATTCTTGTTTTGGAGTCATTTTACTTTCCTTTGAATCCGAAAGAGGAATATAGACCAGCAAGTGCCAAATCTGGGCTCTCAGGAGACTTGTGTCTATTCCAAACGTGTGCCTTTTCAGTACTCAGTGAGTAAGGGTAACCAAACCTTTTCTGACAGTTACTACTCTTTCTTCAAAACCACAACTTTGACTGTGAAATAATATTTCAACTGGTCCTGTGTCATTTATACTCTATCTGACAAACTTAACAAAACTATCAGAAACTCCTCTTGCAAACAAAACTTTTGCTAATTCTATATGGACCATTTATTGGTTTGTCTACAGGCAAAAAAAAAAAAAAAAGTAAAATAACATTCAACTACCTAATTATTTGTCCTACATTTAAACTCCTGTTAAAGGGGCAAGAAGAAAGAATAAATGCACATGGAAAAATAAGAGGGGAATGTGTCAGAAGGCAGCAACAGCAGTAAGAGAAATCAAAGGAGATTAAGAACAGAAAACTGTGGTATGTCATCTTGCTGTCTTCACCTTGCTGTCTGCATACTTAAAGAATTCCGATTCAGACTGGTCTCCTGGTGGGCCTTTCATTTTGTTAGCTTCAGGCTGCCACTGGAGATAGCCCTCAGATGGAAGTTTTCAGGAAAAAAAATAGAAAAGGTGCTTTACTTTGCTGTCCCTTATTGATCTGAGAAAATACAGAGATAGGAAATGTTATTCTGGCTCAATTATTCACAACAAAGCAAGCAAAGGATTGTCAGATTTTGGAGGGAGAAGAGTGACACATTGAAAAGACAGTGACACAGCAACCCAGCAAATGGGTGATCGTGGGAATGGGTTACTTACCTGCAGTGCCACAGTAACACTGTGCCCAGAATGTACTGATTTCTAGCAGACACATCACGAGTGCAATATTCATCAGTTAATAATTTGCAAATAAATTTTGTCCCTCCCTTAAAAAATCTGTTTGTTTTTCAACATCATAACTGTCCCTTCCCCTAAAGCACACACAGGCATGCACACACATGCAGAGTGAAATTCTGGAAGTCCTTTTGCTGTTGCTCCTGTTTAATCCTTGTAAGACAAGAATTTACTGCCTGCAGAAACTCTGCTTGGTGTTGAAGAGAAAGCCTTTTTCTGGCTTTAGGTGCCAATCAAACACTACTCCTGATCTGAAAGCAGTTTGGGATAGTAGAGCCAATCACTGAAAGCTTTGGAGGGTTTTTTGTGTTGTTCTTTTAACACAGGAGCTTCTTGGAGGAGCCCCAGGCTGAAATTAGAGGTTAATCAGGCAATGATAGGAATACTGACATATATCTCAGCTTAGATGCCCACCAAAAACAAACAAAAAAGTTGCAAAATTTTTGATTTTAAACGCTGTTGGTTACCCTTTAAAATAAAATACCTGTGTTATTGCAGCATGACTTAGGAGTAGGGCTGCTTAAAGCTATGTTTGGAAATTAAATCTACCTGGTTAAAAAGCTGCATGCCTGTGCTTGAGTTAGAAGTAAAGTCTAAGGATATTAGAACAGCAATTGTTCCTAAATCTTCCTTTTTCCTGGAGCAAGAGTTGCTCAACTTTTTGCTATCAACTCTGACAAAAGAAAAACAAAACAAAAACACACCTACCTATCATTAACTTCTATTTTGGTCACTTTCTCATACTTTGTACCTTTATGTTTTCTTTATGTTCCCATAGAATATTTTCCCATACGTGACAAAGAAAATGCACTTCACTACATTCACACTGAAGTCCCATCTTCATTTTAGCCTTTTACGAGCCTGTAATCCATGCTTGTTTTTTAAAAGCTTTTTAAAACCTGATTTGTGACTCTATTCATATGTCTTTTAACACTGAATCTGCTGCTAGCTGTGTTACGCAAATGGAGCATAAACAAAACTTGTACTCCATATTAAGCAGGTTAAGATGGTCTTAAGGTGTCACAGAGTTTGGGACAGCCACGCACTTCTCCGCAGATGAGCTGAACAGAAAGTAAAGGCTGACAGCACACCCATCTGTCTTCAGGTCTGTCCAAGTGTTTCCCACAGGAAATACTTCAGAGTCAGTAGCACTGGAGTAAGTGGAGCTCAGTGACCCTTAAATACTGCATCTGATGGTTACACGTTGATGTTAAAAACAAACAACCACCAAGCAAGAAAAACCAACACGTGCTCTTAAACTCTTAGTGCAGTCTGTCAGGGGGAACAAAGTAGGTA
This sequence comes from Perdix hodgsoniae, assembly GCA_035772895.1. Taxonomy (NCBI): domain Eukaryota; kingdom Metazoa; phylum Chordata; class Aves; order Galliformes; family Phasianidae; genus Perdix; species Perdix hodgsoniae. Next base: position 1,808,379 of record JAPSGF010000054.1, read on the forward strand.
TGTGTAAACAGAAATCATTTCAGCTGTTATAACAAGCTCATTAAATTATCTCAATCCTCTGAATACTTAAGAAAACACCATTAATTTAATGACTCACACCAGTTCTAGTCTGCTAAGCAGTAGATCACAGTTTAAGCGCTGGTACACTTTGAGAATACACACAGGGAGCAGTTCTGAAGTGATGAAGTTTCAAATTGAAAATGACTTGGTAGGAATTTTCAGTTTCTGATTTTTATTCTGTCTGCAAGCCAAATAGCAGGCAAAATTAGTCATTCATTCTGAATAGCTCCTAGAAAGTGCTTTGAGTAAAAGGTCTGTGCTACTTCTGTGCTTTGCTTCCTCTAAGCTACTGAAAAATCAACCAACCTAGTAAAAGGTTGGTTCACGAAGCTGTTTATTGACAGGACACAAGTTATCCAACTGGCAGAAGGTGAAGCAGCCGAGTGAGCAAAGTTCAGAAAGCTCCTGGAAATGCACTGCTTTTCACCTGAGCTCTGATAGGAAGCTCCCCTCCTGTACGACACACTCAGGTGCTGAGCACCATGACACCTTGTTTAAGCAGTCAGTGCTTGAGTTTTCACCTCTTAGCTATCATGCAAACTCCAAGAAGTGCTCATCCTATGCCAGGAAATCCAACCTCCTCCACAAGAGCCAAGGAGTCCGAAGCAGTAACACACTATACAATATTCAGCATTTTTACTCGTCTACTGTTAGGAAATTTGCCAAAGATGGAGCACCGTTATGAAGATAATTCCTGCTTCAGCATCTTCATCTGAGCCCCACACGGTGACACTGCAGGCATCTCAAAAACGGCTCATCCACAGAACGACAGCACGTATTCTTACCTATCATCATCTGCCATCTTATCTCCTCACCTCCATCTTAACCTTTTTAGTTTTGCCAATTAAAGACTTTTAAATTAATGGATCCAACAGGATATATCTAGAAATACGTTCCACTTGCACAGATGTACGCACAGACTTGTATCACTGCTCTCATCCCACATTCTCCTGTTTTCACTTCTGCACTGAGGCAACGTATATCCATGAAAAATACAAAAATACTCAGATCCTTCTGCTGAGAACTGTAACTCCAGGAATTTTTCTCACTACATATGCTGCTTTAATAAAATAAAATTACTTTCACTATTAATTGCAATGCAAGTTGTAATCAGTAATGCCAGGTCAGTTGAAACCACCTGTGGTGCAGCATCCAATTGTGGCAGGGTTTTGGGAAGGCAGTGTGTGCTGCACATTCACTGTGCACTGTCATCCCTGACTGCCCTTTGGTTCCTGTAACTTTCAGAGTAAGGTTGGTCTCTTTGCACAGACAAGATACAGCAATGAAAATCTGACTGCCATATCTGGAACATGGGAAGGGTGAGCAGATACAGAACTGACATCTACCTCAACAGCAGTCCTGCAAACATTCCCAAAGTGAAGGATATAGAAGTAGTAGAGAAAACTGCGTTGATTAATGCCACAAAGTCCTCACAACACACAACTGGCAGAAACATCTCATTAGGAACAGAGCGAAAAAGCACAGTTCACCTTGGATACATCACTCACAGCTTCACCTAAGAAAGAAGTCTTTCAGAAAACAACCCTGAGCTTTTGATTCTAGCCATACGTACATAAAATTTCCATTCCCCAAAGCACTGCTATCAGTTTTAGAACAAAAGGAGAGGTTTTTAAAGACAACGAGATGTGACTTCAGACACACAGTTTTCAACACGCCTGTGTGAACTTTGCACATTGTGACTACAGGGACACATGAAAGCTTTCAGTCACAGCCTGTAGGTGGGTTTTGTTTTTTTCCTTTTAAGAACTTAATTTTAAAACTACCCCTGTTCAGTGGTTAAGTGTCTAAAGGTTACTTCTCCATTCATACCTGATACACAGCTAGCAGATGGCTAATGGATTTATTCACTGCACATTTGTAAAAGGACACTCATCACACGGTGTTCTCCAAGCCAACCAGCACCATCCAAAATGCTGTTCAGACAGGGTAAAATGGTTGCTGTTAAACCTTGTAAGATCCAGATTTAAAACGGCTTTATGTCCTGTAACATGCTACAACCTCCACAACAATTGCTCTTCTATAAAAAACAGCTTCACTTTTTTTTTTTACTGGTATTTGTCTTTTGTCTAAAACTATATCTATAACAACTAAAGAAGAAACTTCTCCTAGGGAAGCAATGGGCTGGGGGGAAAGGGAAAGCTGTTTAATATCCACTGGCACAAGCGACAGTTTAAAACGCCATGCTTGGATCTCCAGGGATTTAGATTTATTGGCATCTTTACTCGCTGGGCCTTGGAAGCCTGCAAAGCCAGCCAGAAAGAACAGTGTGTATATACTGAGGCAGAAAACTTTGCGAACGATGAACATTTTTCACTGGTGAGTTCTGTTTTTCCAAGAGGATGGAGTGAAGAACTGTAAATAACATGTTGGGCAGAGGTTAAAAAGTTATCTAGCTTTTTATAGGCATCTTTAAGATTTCATTGCTTGCCCGGTTTCTGGACTTAATCCAATCACTACAAATGTTTCATTTGCACAGTTAACTCCTTGCTTACCTTTGTTTTCAGAGTTGGCATTAAGATTGCTTGAGAGAAACAGCACACAGAAGAGCAAGCAAGAGACAGCACGATCAGATTCATTTGTAGCAAACAGAAAGCATTCTTCCAGTTTAAACATTAGAAAGTCTGGACAGGAGGTATATGAGTACAATTGTAGAGTTACGTTATCATTACAAGTGGAAAAAAAAGGGAGAACAAAGGAGACTGGCTGGTTACTGGAAGAACAGCCATCAGAAAAGAAATCATGCCACCTTAGCTCTCATTATTGGGACAACGAACAGTAGTGCTTCCCCCACTCTCCCTTCCCCCAGTGGAACCTATGTGCTGTGTTGGATGACAAAAATAATGGAAATTACTATGCTTATTTGACTAAAACAAGTGGATTCTCTAAAAGCTGCCTTATCTACGTACAAACATTCTGTCTGTTTCAGATACAGCCAACAATATCAGCAAATGTAACGAGTGAGAGAAAACAGTCATTCTCTTCCACACACCCACCTCACAAATTGAATTTCAGTCACAGCTTCAGAAAAAAGTTAGTGTCACCTCATTATGTCTTAATTAACCAAATTACACGAATTCTAATTTTCATTTAAAAATGTTCTAGACTTGGTGACTTAATGCAAAAATAATCTCACAGATGTGAGTTGTATTTAACCAATGCAAACATACCTTCCTGCGCCTGCAGGATGAGTTCCTCTGCCTTGTGGTGCACTGCACACTCGTGGGCTGGTGCTCAGAATTAAGCACCCACCTCTGTGCCATGGTATTGCTCCACAGAGGTGATATTTGAAGGAAGATTGAGCAAATTAGCAAAAAACCAAACAGGACCAACATCAAGGAACAGTGGATGGGAAAACACTGATTTGGTTTCACTCTGCAGTGGTTCAGACTTCAGCTTATGCCACAATCACAAAATAACTGCCTTATACAGCTGATTCTGTTTACAAATTAAGTCACGGGATTATGAATCACTTGGTTCAGAAGGGATTCCTGATGGGGTTATTTATTCCTGAGAAGCTTTCCACACAAATATCTCTTCACCCACACCAGAAATGGTTTCCTCACACAGCTGAAGAACAATAGCTTTGTAATGACATTAGGCAGGAACGTAGGAAAAGCAATGAAACACTTGTTAAAATTTCAGAGGCAGCAAGCTGGGCAGGCAGCACATTAGCTCCAACACATCCCCAGTGCAGAACAGCAAGGTCATCCCTTGTCTTGCCTTAAGGAGGGGTGCTGGGTGACCTGCACAGCCCCAGCTCACACAGCAAAGCTTCCCTGCAGCACAGGGGCTCCTAACAGCATGCCAAGGCACTGCTGACAGTCCTCCTTCCCACCCTGTCAACCATTTCAGCAAGGAGCTGGCTCTCCTGGCAGATGAACAAAATGTGCATGTCTTGTGCTGAACTTAACAGCTGAATGCCTCATAGTCAGTAGAAAGCTGACAAAGAATTTGCATTGACTGAATGGCACTTGTACTAAGTAGGAAGCCCTTTGTAAGGGTCTCTGCTGGGGACTGCACAGTGAGAACACAGATATTTCATACATGGAACAGGCCATCTCCTGGAAGGATTATGTCTTTTCAAGTAGGTGGGGACATAGCCATCCTCTAACCAGATAGCTCTATCTGCCTACCACATTACAAAGCATGAATACACGAGACTGATGACATCTGTTGTCATTATGCTGTCATTATTTTGTTTTATCCAGCTGCACAAAAGGTCAGAGTCAGTGGTGGAGATCACCTTTTCTAGACACAATTTTGTGTGCCATCAATTAAATGCTACTAACTCTAATAATTTAAAGTCTAGCTGATAGAATCAAAAGTTTATTTTTTTGTATTTGTAATGAACCCTGAAAGTATCTTGAATCCTTTATGATTTCTGTTACCTTTTAGTTGCATACAAATCGCATCCAAAACTCTCAAAAGCAAGAGCAAAACTGAATAGCCAAGCCCTTGTGATTTCTGAGATGTCACTTGAGTTTTGTTGTTTGTTTTTTTAAAACTTGATTTGGCATCCTCTCATTCTCATTTTCACACAAACAGAAGTGCTAAAAAACCTTTCTTCTTCTTTTTTTTTTTTAAATTGCAGCCAAACTTGAATACACCCATTAGTTCTCCTGGACCCCCAGACACGACTGAACACCAACTCCAACCTTGCTGAGGCAGAAGCTCAGCTCACACAGATTCACAATAAACTTCTTTGAGTTCTTCCCCTTCCTCCCCTCATTCAAATGGAACTGTTTCTCTTAGGAGGCTCGTTTTTCATGCAGCAGATGTCTCGGAGCTGGGTGCACATTTGCCAACTGAAAAGACACACACAATTGATAAGCAGGAGAAGAGTAACCCAGATCTATCAGCAGCCAGGGACAGAAAGAAAAGCAGAGCAGCTGAAGTTATAGGAGAGCAATCTTAGGCTGATGTTGCCTCTAGTTTCAGGCTTTTCCAAACAAACTGAGGCTACAGTCAAGCTACTCTTGGCCCTGGAGGCATTTGGGATTTCTTTGGGTCAACACCAGTAGCAAACAGGCTGGATAGAACAAAAGCCTGGAATACCCAACAGACTTTGTTTCATAATGGAGACCATCCTAACAGATTTCATTCTTCCCTTCAGCGATATACATCCAGTTCAGAAACTTCTGTGATATATATTCCCAGCTTCCCCCTCCAACAATGCTGACAAACTTTTCCCCTATGATTTTACACTTCATCATAGCCTTCATTACATACGTCTCAAATTCACCCATCTAGCTCCAGTTGTACAGAGCCCCAAAACACAGTCAGTCCTTGCAGCTTGCTCTCCTTTTCAGAATCATTTTCCTCTGGAAAGACTGAGATGCAGCTTTCAGAATCTGAAACACAGCTAGGGAAAGAACTAGCTATTTGAGGAAAGCAACCAAATATACACTGATTATCACCCTCTTGTTATGAGAACTGCCACTAGAAACTTGCACTCATCCTTCAGCTGCTCGCTGCCCAGATCTTGCAGGTCTGCACGCCAGAGGTCTGCTGGCAGTGCCTGCTTGCACCCAGTATGAAAGCAGGCAAGCTGAGGAAATCAGTGCTGTCTCAGCTTGGGGCTCCCAGTGGGTGATGCTGCCTTTGTGTAACCCTGCTTATTCAGACCGCAGAACGAAGAGCTTTGGGGATGCAGCAGAGAATAAACATACCACATCTCTTTTGGAATTAAAAATAGAACAATTACCCTTAACAGTTTGCAGCCTTGCAAGACTTCGTGCACATGAATGTCTGCACTATATAGAATGTGTGCATGCAGTGTTTTCATATATTTACTTATGTGGAGAACAGCTACCAAAATTGGAAATCAAGATCTTTATTACGGGAAAACATGCCAGGAAAATACAACTCCAGTGTATTAAGCCATATGGAGAAGTTACTGAGACACTGAACTCAGCCATCAAAATGCTTCTTCCACAATCACCACCCACACACAGACTGATGAATACTCATCATCTGTGCATGAAGTTTCACTTTGTTTTATTAATGACAGCACGAAATCTGAATAAATAAAAATGTGCCCTGCTATATAAAGCAATGTTATGGTGGTTTTTTGGTTTTTGTTTTTCCCCGATTAATTAATTTCTAATTTAGTTACTATAGAAACCATTCTGGAGCCCTTTAAGTTTTCCTGTATTTTTACACACACAAAGAAGAGGAAAGCTGGAGTGAACTCTGCCACAGAGGTTATGGAGAGAAGTGCAAGTGGTCAAGCAAAAAAGACTTCCACTGAAACACTGCTAAAACTCCTGCAGGTCTAACTGCAGTCATCACTGCACCAATGCTAGAGCACTGGGGCTGTTCTCTTTTCTTTGGGAAGCAACAGGGTACAGTGATGAAATGAGCACGCTCTACTCGAAACATAAAAAGACCAGTTCTGCACATCCTGGCATCTCGTAATATGTCAAATAAGAGGAAATCAGGCTAAGCAAACGTGTCTTTTTTGTTCATTCTAAAGACAGCAAAAATAAACTCAAAGAGATCTCAGTCGCGGCTGAGTGACAGCTGACAAATCAGACAACAGACTGACACACGCAGTCAGACGTGCAGTCCTGCAGTAAAAGTGAACAGGAGACAGTTTGCCCCGTGTTTATTTCTTTTCATACAGTGCTCTCATAAACATTTCATAAATAATTCTACCAGGAGTATGCATGATTTATAAAACGTCTGGGAGGAGCAGGCTGGCACAGCCCCTGCTTGTCTTCGAGCTGCTTAGCTTTCTCTTGCGCACTGTTGTTTCTACTTGTAAAAACAAGCCAGCTGTAATTTCAACAACCCTGAATCTGTCTGGTCAAGACACTAAAAACACTATTGCTACTGGCTCCAATAAAGTATAGGATATGGTATTGCTATGATAAATTATATTCAGAAAGCCACTTAAATATTCACTTAATTCTTTTGTAGCATGAAAACTAAAGATTTCTCAGAAACAAAACCAAACTCGTTATATGGAAGCAAACAGACATCCTACATGAAGTGTTTCTGTTCAAAATACCCCCGGGAAGGCATTCATAAGCTTAGGTTAGCCATTTAATTCCTAAGATTACGTGACTGCTTACTTGTGTAGCAGTCTTTGGAGTTCTTGTTTTATCACCTGAGTCTGTAAGCGAAGACAGCGGTGGGACCAGTGGGCTGTACCACCATCTGGCTGTGCTGGATGACACACAGGTCTGTATTCTGAGCACTGACCCAGATGGTGCAGCACATGTGCTTTGCTTACCACTGCCAGCCTAGGAGCTCTGCATGGGAACGAGCTGGTTGAGGTTTAACCCAGACAAGTTCCCAGAAAGGTTTTTCCTTCCAAGTTGCTCACAGATTTAGGTTTGTCCCACTTTGGAATGTCAGATGACATTAACAGTTTTTTTCATGTGTACTTGTTGCCATTTCTCTCTCAGATCTGGATTTTCTCACTGTGCTATGTTTGTGTCATCTGCATTGGATTACTGCCACATGTTCTACACAGAGCACTGCTTGAAGAGGATTTTGAAAATATAGCTAGTAGAAAATGACATCACTAAAATATTTAATCATGCTAAGCTCATTATGTATATTGTATCTGTTAAGAGCAAGAGTAACCTACATGCCTGGAGGAGTAATCAGGATGTCAGCACCAATTCACCAGGACCCCAGCAAGTTGTGCTGGCCATCCCTGGTTATGCTGTCACCACAGCAGAGGCACACTGCAGAACTCGAGTCCCCAACATGAAATGTCTCATGCCTGATTGTAACATTCTAAATGCAAAACTTGGGGCTGACATTGACCTGTGTCCAAGCTGAGGCCATCACTGTCACTTATTTCCTCACTTCTCTAACAGTGTTGCTGGTACACTGTACCCAGCTAGCATATATCTTTAATTGAAAACTATCCTTTATTTCAAAGTGTTTATCAATCCTAGCATTTTTCATCTTTCAGAGCATAAAAATACCAATATGAGGAGTAAAGAATGATTGTTCTATAAAATAACAATGGAAAACATGCACCTCAGGATGCAATGTAATCTATCTTTAAATGAAATTACCTAGCACTAGCATTCAAAAACTAGATATCATTTAAGTCAACCAGTGCTCTCTCAACGTGGGAATTCACAGTTGCAAGTAGAAATATTCCCTTATACACAGTGCTGAATTCCCCATTCCTCATACATGAAAATACATTCTTTCCACTTAACACTCCGATAATGAACAAGTCAGCCATGATCATGCAAAACTCACATGTGACTTTAAGAATGATGAATAATTTCATTAACATCTACAAGAATACTTGGTTAGCTGGAGTCAAGATATTCACAGATGTCAAGTGCTAATCACAGTGCAGGATTCTTAGAGAGAATGCAGGCAGATATTGAAGGACGACACCATGTAGTCAGCAATCGGGCCACAGCTGTTTGGTCCACACCCAATCAGGCTGGCAGTAGTTGTTAATGAATTTTTTTCTCCAGAAAGATAGAATGACATTATTCTTTTCACAGATAAATCCAGGATATCGTTTTGAACTGCTGTCAATATCCCTTAGTTGTTCAGCCCAGCTGAGGGACCGTAATCAGAAGAAAGCACTTACCAAGAAGTTTGTGCAGAGGTGCTAACTAACACAACATGCAGCAAAGATGAAGATAGATGTTAACAAGTATGAAATGGAAATAAATTTCAGATGAATCAAAATCAAGCAAGGCTATAGCATTGCACGGGTATGCAGAGGCAAAATTCTGTCACTGCAATCACAAGAAACCACATCATAGTCCAGAAACAAACAGAACGTTTCTAGGTCCTTCCCACACACCACAAGCCACAGAACAGTTACAGAATCCTATCACAAAAGAGCACAAAAAACTAGAACACAGCACAGAGAAGCCACAGATACTGAAGACAACAGCAATGCATTGGGCTTCAGTTGCAGCAGGGAATTTGATACGTAAGTGTGCATAAAAGTCTCATAAGTATGATTTCCCACGTTACCCAGAGAAGCAGAGACTACCATGTAGACTAAAATGTATCACATACACAGGGAAAGTCTATAAGACAGCTCTGCTACTGTGCTGTGTGGCTTGGAAATATTCTTTCTCTGAGCTAAAATATAAAAGCAGAATAAAAGAGCTCCTTCCAGCTACTGAGATTTCTGAGAGCAACTGGCACTACTTGCTGAACTTGAGAACTAAAAGTCTATTTGAGAAAGAGTAAACAAGAGGATAATTACAATTAATAGAATTATAATTTTTAGAGAGTTCTCAGCCACTTAAGTACATGGTAAATGATGTGTAGCAGAAGTGCTGACACCTCCCAACATATTCAAGCTCATCAGAAGCAAACCCTCTCATGTTTCCCTCCACAAGGAGAAACCCCAGCAGCAATCTCTATTCTACAGTTCTGCCTTTCTGTTCACTAATTATGTGGCTCATTTAACATGCCTTTCCCAAATTTTACACTACCAGCCTATCATAATTCTTTCAAATGAGAAACAGGTGTTAAAATGGCAGCTGAGAAATTAAGGATATGTTTATCAACGGTATAGACTTACATTGAAGAAATTGGTCTTGTTCCTCTCGCAGAAGAGGCCCTGTGCAGGCATGTGCTTCAGCTGCTGCCAGGGCACACCACTGCCCAGCAGCACATCACGGGCCCACTGCAGGTTCTGTGGAAGAAATGGGGCAGGTGAGTTGCAGGAAGGTAATGCCATCACTTGCTTTGATTTAATGTCCTACATATCGCAGATTGCTGCTGGAACAGCAGCATTTGTGGATGCGTGGTTGGGGATGACATCCCTCAGGGAAGAAAATTCAGCTTGCTTCTCAGAGTGAGCACTCAGACTGCTCAGCTCCAGCTGAGGATCAGTCAGTTCCCTATAGCTGCAGAATACCACCTCATATCAAAAACTCATAGAATGGCCTGGGTTGAAAAGGACCACAACACTCATCCGTTTCCAACCCCCTGCTGTGTGCAGGTCCCCAACCAGCAGCCCAGGCTGCCCAGAGCCACATCCAGCCTGGCCTTGAATGCCTGCAGGGATGGGGCATCCACAGCCTCCTTGGGCAGCCTGTTCCAGTGTGTCATCACCTTCTAAGTGAAAAACTTCCTCCTAGCATCTGAACTAAATCTCCCCTGTCTTAGTTTAAAACCTTCCCCAGGGCTAACTACCAGCAGACACACTAGCATTAAGGTCAAACACGAGAGGTAACCACTAAGCTTAAAACTGTGGCCCTCTTTCACTGGGCTGCTTAATTCAAGCCTTTTATCTTTACTCAGCCCTCCATGTAATTTTACTTGATCTCTTTGGAAAATTCGTGCCTGTCATCAAATTTAGTTAATGCTGCTCAATGGATTCACAAAGAAAGCACTGGTAGGGGAATAAATGATAGACAACAATCACAAATTTCTAAGAGCATTACCGAAGAGATGTATGTACATCCCTTGTTGGTTGAGGACTAGGGACAGCTGTTGGCTCTGGGCAAAACATAGTATTTAGTATTACCAACAGATGGGACAATTATTAATTGAAAGGTTTTGCTGACAGTGGTTTTGATTTGCTGCATTTTTTTCTATCAGTATTAGAATGTAGCACTGGAGTTATGTTACGCTGAGGATGGTTTGTTTGTTTTGGTTTAACTTTCTTACAGAGCAGACAAAAGAGAGGAAGCCATTTGGTTCTATAGACACAAGTGCATGCTCAATTCAGATTTGTTTTCTGGGGACTGGAAATATGCTTCTGTGAATCTGAAATGTGATTAAAATCCTGTCCATCTGACAAGTATACTCCACTTCCAATATCACCTCAATACTCATGCTATTGGTAGCAAAAACCTTAGCTTGTTTTCCAGATGATTTTCTCTACAAGATTCTGATGAAACACTAAAAGCTCTGCCTAATCCTAAGTGCTTTGTCCTAGTGACAGCAGTCACGCAGCAGTTGCCAATGTCTTACAGAACTGGAATATCCCCTTTAGCAAAATACTGATCATGGATTCACGTGCAAGCGAGCTGAGGAAAGGAAAGATTATCCAGATATTTATGGATGTCAAAAACAGCTCATGCAAAGAATTGATGCAGGTGTTTAGCTATAGATGTAGTCCTGAATGCAAGTTTTATACCGAAGATATCAAGAGATCATTAAGGGCAGTGTCATGCTCTGGTGATCTGCTATGCATGTGATACTGACCGTTCATAGGCACGTAGGTATACGGCACATATAATTCATAGGCTTTTATTGACTATGATGACAGTGACCTAGGCAAGAGCAAAAAGACCATCCAGACAAATGGGACAATTACCTGGGACCTTCACACAATCAAAACTAATGGGAATCACAAACGTAGTTACAGACTTTCCACTCCCCTTCTCAGCACAGTTATTCCCACTAAATACGCCTGAACTCTCTGAGCTCTCCCAACTCATTAGATTTCACAGTCTGCTCTGCTTTGTTTTCAGCTGATGAAGTTTTGAGCGGTGGGTGAAGGGATCCAGGACATAGCAGAAGGGATTTATTCCTCTTGGCACACCGCTTGTCGGCCTGAACTGCTGGATTTAGCTGGCTGACTCAGGGCAATTATAAAGCACTCTTTCCAGTTCAGCTGTTGCCTCCCACATCTTCATCACCCCAGTATTCAAAGGCAAGATGACTGACAGGGTAAAATAAATTGCCAAAAAAAGTTTACTGACATTGTTAAAATGGAAAAGAAAAATCTCTTATGGTCAAGCAAATGGAAATCTGAGTCACCTCAGAGATGGACACCCATTAAAAAACAGTGGCAAAAGCCATCAATACCTAACTTGGAAACTCTGGGAAGTGCTGCTTAACCCTGACACCATTAGGCACGTACTCACTATTCACAGAGCTTTTTAGCAATAGTGATGAACAGTGTCCTGCCAAGTCCTGTCTTCTTCCCTTCAACAGTGTGCCAACGCTCATTTGGGAGATAAATGCTGAACATCACAAAGGATGAAAACTTCAAGAGAGACACAAGGTGAATCAGAAACTAAAACTACTCCCAAAACTAGTGGTGAAGTAACTTCTGAAAATTCACCTTTGCCTTCCTGCGCAGCTGTTCCAACAAAAACCAGCAATGTAAAATTTTCTGTGATAACAAAATAAGACAAAGAGCCTCCGAAGAGGCTGCATGTGGCAGGGGGTTGGAGATTCATGATCCTTGAGGTCCCTTCCAACCCTGGCCATTCTGTGACTCTGTGAAGAGTAAGTGGGGTTTGGATGGGGGGGAAGAAGCAGCTAAATATATGTACTCCAACAGTATGAAAGGTTTTTGAAAAAGATGTTAAAAAGAAAGCTCTCTACTATTTTTATTAATCTTTCAACAGCAAAACATGTAATACTGCAAAAATGGGAGGGAACAGATTGCATACAGAAAACTTGTTTTTCTGTGCAGTGTGGAGACCTGCCAATCCTCTGCTTTCCTGGCGAACCATGAATTCTGGCCATCAGTCTCCATTCTTCATACATATTCCTGGCACTGGTACATAAATGCTGAATTTTCCAAGATGGTTATATGCATTTTAAAACTCATCTCAGCTTTCTAAAATTTCCCAGTAACTCTGTCTGCCTCCAAAGTGACCCAACCTGATCTAGTTTATTAACTTTTTTGGTTGGGCTTTCACCAGGATATTCAAGCACACACTTCTCATTCCAATTATCGCTGCAAATGCATGGATCCTTTTCATGTTTTAATTTGTTCAGGAGTGAAACTCCCACTGTAGACATATTAATGCACCATTAAATCATAGATATTCAACGCTGTTCTACAAAATGACTTAAATGAGTTGTTTAAGAAAAAGAATTCTCACCCAATCAATATTTGTAGTCTGTCTGTATCAGCTGGAAGTCTGGGTTTTTGGTTTTTTTTTGTTGTTGTTTTTGTAGTATTGAGTAGTTGTTTGTTAGAGAAATAATAAAATTGGATATTAAAAGCCAATATTGCTCCTTGAAACCAACCTGATAACTACTAGGCTCAAACGAGCAAGATTCAATTATTCTGAGACAAGATAAGTCTAGAAAACAACACACATTTAAACAGAAAAACATCACAATTCAATATGTTGATATTTATATCTGGAGTAGCAAAGGAGGAGGTATCACTGAGAAAAAAATGAAGAAGATATATTACAAGTAGTTCCTCAGGCAAGGACACATGCTATTTGAACCACTGAACTGAAAATAGACAGCCTTTCTTGTCAAATGTTGATAGAAAATCATTTGTCAGCAACAAGTGACAGATTGCAGGATTCTGCAGCTCCTCTTAATGATTAGTTTCATGAAAAAATTAACAACTGTCACATACAAACAGCATAAGAATGTTTTCAAAACAAGTTATCTCAGAAAAATGGTCATATTTGTCTGGATAATCACTCTACAGCCATATGAAATATTCATCACCTTTCATCGCATTGCTAATACATGCTATTGCTCAATTTGCAGCAGTACTGGAAATATGTTTTCTACTGTGAGTAAATGCTATTATTGCTTCTGTTAGCTTCCCTTCCCTACTTGACTGCACACCAGAGATTTGATTTGTGACAGCTTCAGTGGTGGGAAGGAGAAATCTGGAAGTAATGCAGTGCAGCATATGAGAGAACACAAGATTTTGAAATGCAATATTTGTGAGTTTAAACCTTAATTATGACAATTAGGGAAAGAGCTCTGATAATTTCAACTATTAACACACATAAGCAGTGTACAATAAATATATTACTTTTAATTGTTTCAAATCTGCAGAATCAAAATTTTACTTTTTAAGGCACCCACTCTCACCTTACACACATGCATATAGCTAACATACATTCAAATTAAGGAGGCATATGTGTACATGTGCTGTTTAGAACCAAACTGCTAGTGGTCTCTCCATGCTTGGATGCTGGAAAAACATCCACTCTACAATGAGCTAAGATAGCCAGAAAGCTTATCTGGGTCACGTGGTTTGTTTACATCAATACTAAAGAATTTCTGCTTCCAAAAGACTTTTCAGTCCAGTTAATCAGTAGAAGAAACAAATGCTGTCATTTTTATTAGAACACCTTCATTTAGGTGATGTATCTAAAAGCTAATTCTCTGCTGAATGACAAAAAATAATTCAACAATAACAATTAAAAAAAAAAACACAACAAAACACCACATTGCGCCAATCCAAACTACAGAAACAGACTTATCTGCTGAACTTCAACACTGCAACTTTTGAATCAGTAGAGATGATAACACAGTTTATTTACTGAGGCAATAAACACAGCTAGTCAGCTGTTGTATCAGTGCTCTGCTCACCTTGTGCGTTTTGCTGTAGGTGTACAGATAAGCCAGTCTGTAGAGGCTCTTGTAGTGCTGAGGAAAGCGGCTGAGACACAAGCAGAAGGAGGCAACACACTGCTCTGTCAGGAACTTCCGCTGCTCCTCGAGGTCTGCTGGAAGACCCAGAGGGAATTCAGATCCATCTCCACACGTTTCAGCTTTCTTCTTCCAGTCCCATTGCGAGGGTGGGGGGACTGCAGCTTTGGAAGGATTGCCAGAAGCAGGCTGTGGGTCCACCAGAACTTTCTGGCCAGCAGGCTCAACAGCATGGTAAGATTCTGAGCTTTCCAGCAGCTCTTCGGACTTTCCTGGAACTGGAAAATGGAGAGAACTAAACATGACAATGAAAATAACAAAACAGCAAATGACATACACAGAATGACTGACATGAGCTACAGCAAATGGCAATCCTTTTCTCCATTACTACGTAGACATATTTAGCAAATGCTTTCTGAAAAAAATTATGACTATTCTTGATGTTTACCAAGTAAGATAACCAGGGGGATGGGGTGGCAGGGAAGCAAGTAAGACTTTAAATTAAATGCAATTCCATTACAAATAAAGTAAAAAAAACAGAAAATTAAAGCCGTCCTGCCAAGTGAAATGTATAATTCTCAACAATGTTCCTAAAAGAACACAATTCTAGAACCCAATTTAGGCTCAGAACTATCATCAGCAGCTAACCCAGCCTTGTAGATGTGCAACTGTTTTCTATTTAGTACATGTAAAACACACGTAATGAATAGAATAACATACAGCTATCATTTAAGTTTATTAGGCCTTAATAAACCTTGACATTGAAGAGGATTTGGAGATGAGTCAGGAAGGTACTTTGCAGTTACAACATTTTTTCTAATAAATGTTAGTAGAGCAAGAATTCAACACAGTTTTCTTAACAGACAACTGACGACGGTAACACAACTAACTCACTGCAAGCCTGAAGAATAGCCCTGGTTTTAGTCCATCACCCAAAGGTTACTGGATTTAGTGGTTGTTTAAATGCCATTAAAAAAAACCAACAAAGCAGGAACTGGTGTATACTTGTTTTGATGCAAACATTACCACAAATTTCCCTGGCTTAGGTATGTGCTTAAGTATTCTTAAAAACAAGAAACCAGGCTATCAAAGTTAACGAGCAAAAGGATGGCAGTGGGCACTTGCTCCTAGAGAGATCAGTGAAGTGAATCAGGGCTATTTATCCACATACCACATTTTGTGGTTCTGTGAAACTGGAAGAAATTAAAGCACAGCCTGAACTATCAAAAGAGCCTTAACACACAAAGTGCCCACAACACAGAAAAGTGGGCATAATTAATACATTCATTTTGTTTCTTTTTCCTTATTGAAGTGCACCCTTACCACTGCCATGTTCAACTGTACAAATACTGTAGAGAGGGAAATGCCAGCTTCTGGATAAGGTCTAAAAAAATTCTGAAACAATTTTTCCAGTGGAATTCAGAAAACTTCATACAGAAGTTTTATTATATGTGGAAAAGTGTGGTAGAAAGCAATTCCACTCTCCAACAACGTAAAATATCCAGTGGAATAAAACATTTAATTCCACTGCTGCAGCTTTTTTTAAGAACTGAATATCAGGCAGTTGCTAGGTTAGAACAAAAAGTGCATCTATATTTGGGAAAAAAAAAAACAAACCTATTTTCATTGAGATTATTTTGAAACAAGCACTCAAATTACTTAGAGATTTGAAGCATTGAAGTAATAGTAATTAATACTCTAAAAGAAGGCAAGCAGGTCATAGGTCACCACTGACAAGAGTTTATCATGATTTTCTGATTTGTAAGGTTTAACAGGCATTACAAATTGGGATGTTGGCCACATGAGCAAAGCATAGTTATGATTTTAAGCTAAACTAATATATTCAGCAATAATGCCTAGTTAAAATTCTCAGCCACAGTGCAGCATATTTCAGTGCTTCTGCATGCCAGAAGAAACATTTTAATGAGAAAATACTAGCTGACATTATCCATTAAGATGGGCTTACTCTTCTCCTCAGTAGATCCCAGGATCTCCTTGCTGGGCATCAGTGCATCAGCACAGGCAGTAGAAATCCTTTTCTCTGTGTAAGACTTCCTCAGGCTGTCTTGAGAACTGGCAGGCTCATTAAACATATCCTGTGTGGAACTGGAGTCAGACAGCACTGCTGCAGTGCTATCCTGACTCCTCTCTGCAAAATAGATAAAGAGGAATGAGCTATTTCATACTTATGGAGCTGCACATTGGTAGCAGTAACACAAAACTGCAGCCACTTTGCAGACATCTTCCCAATACAATACAGGATCCTTAACAACCACCAATTCTGTTGTCTAAAAGGTATTTATTTTCTTTTAACTTGTCTACTTCAACTTATCATTTTCATCGCACTTCTTTGCATTAAGAAATGAAAATCCCAGTATTCTTTCACTTGGTATTAATTAACACTAATGTGATAGAGAGCTCCCTGACCCATCAAATTTTACCCTAGAATATAATCCTGGAATTTGATGCAAAAGAAATGATGCTTAGCAGTGACAAGCAGTTAGGCTGAGAACAAAATATTTCAGTTGCTGTATTGCCTTAAAATATTTTGCAGCTTTACTGTGCCACTGCCTTGGGAAGCAGCCAGTAGAATTTAGAGTCTACTGATAGTATAAACCTGAACAACAATAATAGTAAAAATTACTTGAGGAGGACAAAAAAGTACCATTAGAGAGGAAAAAAAGACTTACAGGAATGATCACTGATGCCACCTATCCTGCAGGTGTTAGATGATGTTCACCAAACATTCTGAAAGGTGGTTTGATATGGCAAACCACCCATCAAAGAGCTAAGTCTAAGACAGACAGGAAAGCTCTTAGACTTCTCTTTTGACTAAGGCAATAGACAGAAGAGTAGAAGTGAATTTGCCTTGACAGAAATAACTGAGTGGAGTGGTGCACTGTGGTTGCTGACAATGTTATGGTCAGAACTAAGCTGCTAATCTAACGACAGAGCACAAGACAAGTCGCACAGGATCACAGCTGCAGGGGACAAAATTCACACTCAGAACAAACAGGAAGAGAAAAACTTCCACATCCCAAACCAGCCTGATATAACCCAAGTTCTTCTGCATCAAGGGTTATGAGAGACAACCTTGCACAGCTGAGATGGAAAATGGCCATTTTTCTGTAATATCGTGCCAGCATAATTCCATGTCCAACCAAAATTATAGGCAATTCTCTTTAAATTTGAAGCCCCAAACAGAAATTTCCAGTTTCTGCTTAAGGCAGAGGGATAGCTTAACAAAGAGACATGCTGTATACGTTGCCTAGGTATTTCCACTGCATTCTTATTCATTAAGTTCCTTGATATGATCAAGAAAGAAAATTTTAAAAAGCAAAGGCCCTTGAGATGAGCTGATTTTTTAATTAAATTTCTCCTTTTCCACCCAAATCACTTACGTTCATGAGAGCTATGGGCCACCTATGAATTTACATTATCAATATAACTCCCTCTGCAGACCTTCAGCTTGCTGATTAGATTTTCCTTATTAGGATTCCAACAGAACAAAACCACATTTGATACAATTCTTCAGCTTTTCACTTAAACACAAAGAAAACCTTCCCTTTCAATTAACTGATATTAATAAAACCGTATCTTGAAAAAGAATGGTGAAAGAGTATTTGTTTCTTAATTTGAAGCTTTATGGTTGGATAATGATGACAAGTTTTCTACAGAAGAGATATAATCGAGATGAATTGGAAAAGAATGATTCTGAGGAGAGGTCAGCCAAGCTTTCAGTGACTCACTTACAGAGCCTTAATAACATTCTGTGGTACCACTGAACTCCCAGCTGGCATCAGCAAAACATTTACAGTAGCTCCCTTGATAATTTTTAAAGGAAGTTTCTGCATCTGTAGTAAAAAGGCTGAATTACTCATTAGGGAAGAAAAAAGAACATTGCAAATTTCGCCATAAGCTCGGAGGTCAGTTCTGATGTGTGGGTTATGACAGATGAAGCATTAGAATGTACTTCAAGAACTGCTAGACCAATAACAGATCACTAGATTACACTAACCTCTCTGCATGAGAAGATGGGCTATAATTCATATGATATATGACGTTATATTTCAAATATATGTATGACGGGGAAGTTTTTCTCTAGAGGGAGTAACTAGGGGAGGATTGCCAAACATAGAATTGCTCTCCTTAAGTCACTGTAGCAGAAGTGTAGCAGAAGAGGCAGTAGCTTTTAATTGCAGCAAGAAAGTTCCATGCTTTTTCTGAGTCTCAAGTTTAACTGCTGCCTGCAGTTAAAAAATAGCATACAGAAGCAACAGGATTGCTGAAGGTTTTCAGGCACAGCTGGACAAAGAGCCATGGTTTGTCAGGTGGTAACCTCAGTGCCACAGTTCGTAACACAGAACTCACTGCAATGGCACAGAGTAGCGCTGGAATAATAATAATAAAAAAGTACTTTTCCTTTATCAGTGCTCTTCTACCTAGCTCAGAGATGCAGATGCTGCGTGTCCCTCAGGTATACATATATTTACATTCATTGGTAAAAGCTGACTGTAGCTAAGAGAGATATTCACTAGTGTTATTCGACCTACGTGCCAAAGAGCACTGCAGTGAAAGAATTACAGAACCACCTAGGCAGGATAAGACCCTTAAGATTACCCAGTCTAACATCGATCTGTGAGACATGAGAAGTAGTTGCTAATTCTCAGCTGTTGATATTTGTCCATTTGGAAGACAGACATTAAGAACATCACAACTTTTCAATAATTACTGCTATTATTAAAGAAAATTTAATGCAACTGCTAAAGTAAGCCACCTGAACAGGCAGACATGCACTTCTAATGACAAAGCTCTTACTGCTAAGTATGCCAGCTAGATAAAATCAGCTCATGGTACAAACTGACATAATTTATTCTCAGGGGAGCTGAAGTACAGCTTTACCATGCCAATATAAATAAGGCACTCCATCTTTGCCAATTAATTACTATGCAGCTCTGTAATTGTGTTGCCTGTCCTCCATGAAACTTCTTTGAAATGAGAAGAGGAAGGGTGAGGACCTCTGAAGTACTGCATGCGGGGGAAGGCAACAGGCTTAGAAAGGTAGGGTATAACTGACTTCTGAATAATGTCTTACATATACTCAGCTATAACAAGAAGGAATCTGGAAATGTCAGACACATTCAGCTACTCATCAAAAATCAGAAACAAGTGGCAGAGAAAGGTTTTTTTTTAAAAGCTAAGTAGGAGGGCTGTTCCAAAAGTAATGCCTCCTATTTTATGATGTTGGCCCACGTAGACAGGGATGGATATTGGTGGTACAGCAGTAGAGGTTGAACCTTCCCATCAATATCCCATTCCATTGCTGTGTGGCAGATGGCAGCAGAGGGGCAGTCTGATAGAATGGTGTCTGACATGGAAGCACAAAAGAAGCAAAGGTGTGAAATGAATTTCCTCCATGAGGAAAAATTGTCCCCCACTGACAAGCACTGACACTTGTGAACGTTTATGGAGAGCCAGCAGTGGATGTGAGGGGGTACATTTCAGCTGTGCAGATTTTTACAAGCATTGCACGCAGGCTCTTATTCATCACTGGCAAAAATGCAGAGCTAACAGGGGTAACTATGCTGAAAAAAAATGTTTTTTAGCTGAAAATTTGCTCTATCAGACAGTGTTACTGTACTCTTTGTATCTCTGACAATTTTCGTAGAAATCAACAGGAGGCATAACTTTGGAGTGACCTATGTTATAAGCTCAGTTTAAAGTAAAGAAAATTCCTGCCACACAGCAGATGAATAAATGACTATGTAGTAAATATATATAGATATACACACTCTTATGCAAAAATAAAGTGGATTCCTCCAAGGCTGTAGACCTACAGATTCTCTCTCTTTACCCTGCCCACCTGACACCATAGCCCCCTCCTTCTTCTTTGTATGTTATATATGAACATTTTTCTTTACTGCTCTGTGGTCAGAAACATGATGCCTCAGACCATTCTCATTCTTGAAACAGTTTCTACCGTAACAGCAGACAACATCCAACTCTGCAAAGATATTTGCACATTACTGAAAGCAAAAGAATTGCAAAGATTTGCATGGGAGCAGGTTAATTTCTTGAGGACAACAAATCCCCTGAACATATAAAGGGAGTTCTCTTATAAAATGAATCAGATGAAAGTCAATGTTTTGTCCATCTACACTGATCACTGAATGTGTTTTGGTAACTTGCAGTCCTATATTACTGTTTTCAAATGCAATGCAGCAAAACCTCATCAGTGTTCTGTTCATTTGGTCAAATTCTTTGACAGTGCTGCACTAATCAGCAAAAGGTTAAATTGGGGAAAAAGTAAAAATGGAGCATACTGCAATAAACTGGATCTGATTCATTATTCATGGAGTCCAGTATGCAGTCCCCATGAACATCCAGTACCATGTACCAGAATAGGATGTGCATTGCAGACCTGAAGCTTTCATTTCAAACTGTGGGAGAGATGGAATTTTCAAGAGTTAGATTTTAATGTTCCAAAGTGCAACGCAGCCCTTCTTTTTATGCACAGAAATATCCACCCCATCTTCGAAGTTTAATCACTTTAACATGAGAGACAGCCTATGTGCAGGAAGTTTCTCAGAGATCACCTTCGTCTCATCAGGATGTTGAGAAGCCCCGCATACAAGAAACTGCATCTTCATAACATTTGCAGAATTACAGGACCAACATACTATGAAGGGAGACTTCTCCCACAGCATGAAGCAAGTAGCCTTTCCCAGTGAGGTTATCATGCAGGATTTGCCAATTACTTAAAGCAAGCCGTGACAGGTAAAAGCAGGAAGAGAATGCCTGGGGAACAGAGATTTGTAAAAAGGTTAGAGGCAGCACGGGCAATATTGGTTGCAAAAGCAATCAGGCAAAGACAAACACAAAAAGGATGATTACATCTAGCTACACACACAACATACTACATGACATGGATGACGACTTAAACAATAAGACATTTTAACACTGCAGTAGCAATGAGTTCTGAATACATCATCTGCATACCACAATAATTTGTAATTGAATATCAACACCACAACAGCATATTACAGCAAAAAAAGACCACACAACAATCTCTAGCCTACATTTGGAAACTTGCTTTCTCTGATTATTTTTACTTTGCTTTGCTTTCCTAATCAATTTTTATGTTTAGCACCAAATTTAGCAAAACTGATTGAAGCCTGTCTGTGATTGGTTTTTAATGACTGCACAAATCCAACTGATAGAAATAACAACTATGAGCTTGTCTGTTCTGGTATATAATGCTGGCCATGTAGCTGTGGGGACATGGGGACATCCCAGGCAATGAGAGCCTGGGCCCCCACTGAGTTCCTGATTCTTCTTGTTCCCCAGTTTGCTCTTGGAAAATTAAAATAAAAAATTAAAAAATGTAAGTCTCAGGCTTCTACTATTAAATGCAAGTATTCATTTTGGAGAGTTATATAACAGCAACAGGCAGGGGTGACAACAGAAAAGACAGGATTAACAGAAGGAAGGAAAGCGAGTTCCTGAATGGAAAGACAGGAGAAGAGAAAGGAGGCTGCCTACTTTGCACACATAACAGCAGCTGGTCAGCCACTAAATACAAGCTGCCACTGGACAGTACTTGTCTCCTTGAGGAGGATCTCTACTAGGAGCTGTCACGAGGAAAACAAAGTTCGGTTACTTCACAGGCTGTACTTACTTGTTCCTTTGTGGATAAGAATCTGTACAATGCTCTCATTCTGTTTGTCACATACGATCAACAGTATTGATACAAGAGATATTTACTTTTGAAAAAGTAAATAAGGGTATTGTGAAGCCTCAGGAAGAATAAATATCTAGGCTGACTTCAGGCCAAACTATCCAGCCCATGAACAGCAATATGGGCAGTTTCAATTACTGTCAGAATGGTTAAGAAAAAAAGTCTAAAGAGTAGTCAAATGATGGATAGTTTCTTGCTATTTTTAGGAACAGTACAATGGAAATGCAGGCACCAGTTTTTTTCAGTGATGTGATTATATGTAAGCTGTCAAGAGCATTTTACTTCAGAAGTATGTATTTTAATGTAAGTAAAATGCAAATGAATGCAGAGAAGCACAATATATGTAACAATATAAGAGCAGGAGGCTTCCAAGCACGGCTCAGCCTGTTAGCTCTCCTTCCGTCTGCAGCAGCCCCAAGGCAATTATTTCAGTTTCCTGCAGCCCTTCAATGTGCTGTATCCAGAGTTTAGTTTTGCCAGCAACTTACAAAACACAATGAATGATGCAGTACTTCCCAATTCTACCTGTCATAAATGCACACTGCCTTCCTAAAGATCCCCTTAAGTCTGCTCCTTTCAGTAGCTGACATTTTGAATTGCTGTGACAGCAGCAAAGCTAAGTCCTAGGCAGGCTAAGTTAGCAGCCCTAAGAACTGCTGTGCTAACAGGTGCAGATGTTCTTAGCTTGCACCTTCAGGGTTTGCTGAGCAGCCAGCTTTGCCCCCATTGGGCAGTCAGTCTGCCAAAAGTTATAATACCTCACTGTGAGCAAATGTACTGACAAGTATGGGAAAATTCATCTAACTTATCTCTCTCCTGGGAACACTTGAAGACTGCAGCACCTGAGCAATGCAGTCTTCTTAGTCAGAACAGCTTCTTATAGGGAATATGGTTTAGGAAATACTTAAATACTTACTTCCTTCTGTTTCTGCTGTTTCAAAAAGATATCAAGAGGCTAACTGACATAAGTCTGACCAGTACACCAACATATTAAGTGTGATATCAAAAGAGTCTAATAAGTTACTCCAGATTTAAATGTAAGCATGAATAAAATGAATATTTCCATATTCAATTCTGTAAAAGAAATGAAGGAAGGTCTGTCAGTTTCACCAAGAACTATCTACTGGGGAAAAGGAATAAATTCATCTTGCAGAGTTTCCAGGTACATGAACATTCGTTTCAAAACTGTGCCAGTGTAAGGTGTTTACAAATGACCATTCTTCAGAAACTGACAGCAGGAAGCATCCCACCCTTCACAAATAAATTCATATCAAGTAGAACACCTCTCCAGGGCCCTACCACATTCTACCAACACTATGCTGTACACTGCAGATATTTTATTCCTTCTTGAGTGCTGATATTCATAGATCCAGATGGATATGCAAATAATCAAAAGAATAGAATGAGAATAAAATTCCTAGCCCAATAATAATGTTGAATTACTTAAACAGTAAATTTCATTTCTTCTGTATTCTACATGTTGCAAAATCTTCAGTAACACTGTGATACCATCCTACATTCTGTTGCTCTAAGACAATTATTAATATATCTTTATAACCTATAAAGATGAGCTGCTAGCCAGTCATTGCAAATGATAAAAATCAAAAGATGAAGTCTACTGGATTGTCATGCAAATCACTTCGTGCTGATACACAATATATTCAAAACAGTTGCCATCTGCCTCCTTCAAAAAAGTAGAACACTGTTTTATACTGTTTTGGTTTGCTTTTTAGCAATTTGTTTTGTTTCAGCCACAGTTCAAATTTTCTCCTGGTCAGTTCACACAGGCATTGAAAGAGCATTCAGTCTTCTAAAGACTGAATCCACATCTTTCCTAGTAAGCTTAGACATTTAGCTCTGCAGAAACAAGAAAGAAAAGATTACTGAAAACTCAGGCAGCTGCATACTCCTTCTGTCAACAGTCCCATTTTGACTAAATGACAGGTGATAATGGTGGCAGGTGACAACTTTGACTTTTGTATTTAAAGCTCTGATTGTACATTGATTCTATTTAAAGTACCAAATTTATAAAGCATCAATATTGCCCGTGATACCACAGACCCATCACCCTCCTTGAAATGAGCAGTTTGTTCATTTCAGGTCAGACCCCCCATGATTAAAGCACCTCCCTGTGCTGCCAGTATTGAGAACAGGGACTGTACCGTCCGGCGTTGCCTGCTGACAGGGTTTTTTACATTTGACGTAATCGTGGTCAACTGGAGTGGCTGTGTAAGGTGGGGAAGTCAGACCTGGACCCGAGGATGAGGGCAGGGAAGTCCCAGGGCCTGGCACTGTTCCAGCTGAAGAGTGAGAGTCTTCATCAACCATGCAAGCTTTTTCCCTGGAAGAGCAAGGAGGAGAAAAACTTGCATTAACGTATCAGTAACATACAGAGAAAGAACACAGACTACATTATGACATTTCCAATAAATTTATCAAATCTTACTAAAATTCTAAATAATGGAGTTTGATCATATGCTCCCTACCAGTGTTCAGTAGCAAAACATTTACCTCCTGGTTTTTAAGATGACAAAATATGAGGACTGAACTCTCTTCACCTTCAAAATAAAAGTGTTTGCTTTTGCAATTTTGATTGTTGATATAAAAATAAATAAATAAAACACAGATCACAAGATCAAAGTTGTTCCATTTTATTCCATTCCCATCTACACTGCACCACTTACTGAGAAGACCTTTTGACTATACACGCCTGATATTGCACATATTAGAATTAAACCTTTTCATTTGATTTGGTCTGTATTTCATTCAGTTTCGTTTTAATAGTTCATTATCCAGCAGTTTACAAGTATGCCTTTCAATGATATTTCTAGCAATTAGAACTCACTTTTCTGCAGCTTTTGGGGTGTTCTTCTCCTCACCCCTGGCAAAAGGTCCCTCAGAAGCTTCTTTCATGAAGCTAAGTAATATCTCTGCATCAACTCCAGAATCTGGCTTCCCCACAAGTTTCAAAATAGAAGCATGAAGTCGGAAGTACACCTAGAAAGCACCCAAGTGGATTTAGTCATTAGAGAATGCATAGCTCTGTGCATAACAAATCGAATGTAGCAACTGCAGGAGATAGTCTATGATGGTCAACTTGTACATCCAAACAGGACGTGTCCTTGCTTGCAAAAGACAGAATCTGAAAACTTGAAGATTTCAATAAATGAAACCTAAAGAATACAACAGTGAAAGCAGACAAGGCCAAAGTCACCACTGGGTATGATCCAAATGCCCTGTTTTTACCAGACACAAAGGAAAACAAAAGCATTATCACTACCGTTCCAATTCATGCATTAACTTAGGCTCTCAAAGGTACGAGAAGCTTGTGAAACATTCACTTTGATATTGATCAAACCTGACTAATGCACTGTGTGCAGCAAAGTGAAAACTGCCCAATATTGAGACTGCACATATAAGCTGTCTTTAAAACAGGAACAGCCTGAATAACAGACTTCACTTTATTCTCTAAGTTAGTTTTGTAAACGTTGCCTGATGCAGGGTACCATTTATGCTCTGCATAATATAAATCAATAATAACCGGTACTTTGTTATTTGTAGAGAACACTGCTTTCAAGTCTAAGTATTTTACTTTCTCCTTTTACCTCCAGCGCTTCCATGGCAAGTTCTGGTGGATTATGGTAGTGAATCTTCTTTGGATATCGGGCAGCCTCCTCGTGCAGGTAATGACCTGCCTGTTTGTAATGAAGGAGATAGACAACGGGAGGCTGCTTCTGTTTCTCAGCAATCTTTCCCAGCATATAGTGAATAAGCCACTCCTCTTCGTCGCCGTCCCCCTCGCAGCGAGATGCTGACGTAAAGCACAGCTTGGCTGTCTCCAGCATGCTGTCTCGGCGTTCTTCCATCTGAGATGGAATGAAGCATTGAGAAATACATGAGTTCACTGTGGCTACAATGAAAAATGCTCCTGCTCAGAAAAGTGCAAAGATGAGAAGCATTCTTTAAAGCATTTTCAACCTTTTGCGTGCGAGAAACTCAATCCTGAAAAATATATATTCCTGGAAGGAAGATTATATTGTCCAAACTCGATCTTTTGATATAAGAAGGATTTTGTACTAAAAAAAAAAGGCACTTTTAAATTCAAGTAGTGCTAAATAAACATTCTGATTTAATCCACAACTTCAGATGGTTGGTCTGCATTGCACTTTTTATCTGACAACATGAAATAACTTCAGCACTATTCCTGAAAATCTCTAGCAAGCTCCTCGTAGCCAAGAGGCCACGAGACAGTATAAGCAAACCTTTAATAAAACAAAGACATAAAGCATAATAATTTGATTTTCTGAGTAGTTTTGAAGCTTTTATGATCTTATTAACAAATAACCCTTATATGTATATGTATGTACTCTTAGATGCCATTGCATGCGTTGGGGAAAAAAAGTCAACCACAACACAACACTTGCCCTGCTTTAAATATGTGCTTACATGGCCTTTTTGTGCAGAGGGTCAAACGCCATATAAGCACCTACAGGGAGTGCAACTTTAATACAGATACACATGCAGCTGAGATGCAGGACCCATCATTCTGCTGTGAGTACACTGTCCTGGTAAATAAGTATGTTCCCGTGCTCTGTAGTTCAGCCACTAATAAGTTTCATAACACAACAGTCACTCAGTAGCAGCGCTTCTTTTTCACTCTGCTCCCACATATTATGAACTACGTAATATTTGTGAATCAGAATAATTAAATCAAAAATTTGGTTTACTGATCCAAAAAGACAAGCAAAACATTTCTCCTTGCAACTCCATCAAGGTCAGAAAGAGTATCTTGCAATTGCTCATTACTAATGAATTAATAACAACTTTATCTATGAAAATGTATCAAGTTCCCCCGATTTTGATATTTCATGTGAGTAAATAGCCCCAAAGCATAGAAAACAGATGGCTTTAGACACAAGAGATGACACATGAATGCAGACAGAGTAACTCCTGATATTTTCACTACTTAAACACATATACATTTCACCTTTTCCTGGGAATGTTGTATGACACAGTGTCAGAAAAGGTAAAAAGAAAGGTAAGGTAAACTTAACATAGACTCTGGGAAAGGTGAGTTATCTTTTTTAAAGACAATTCAAAGATTGGGCTCAAAATAATTTTATACAGAAAGAAAACCCACAACAAAAAACAGTAACCCCAGACTCTTTAAAAAGTGCTTGATGCCAACTGCTTTTATGAATGAAAATTAGAATTTCCAATATGACTAACATTCAGTCTAGTAGGTAGCTACTATATGCTGTAGCATGTGAGTATTTAAGTTACTGTGTCAGGAGAGACCATTTAAAAGATTCAGAAGTCCCCACTACACTAAGTTAAGTCTCACCTGCTGCACAACTTCAGGAGGGAGTTCTGATTTCCACTGCTTAAGCTGTCGAGATGCAAAAGAATGCAGGGCATAAGAAATGGTGCCATATTCTATCCACAGGGAGAGATTAGAGCTGTCGATCTCAAGGGCTCGCTTGAAGCAATTCAAGACAGGAGTAGAGTGTTTCCAGATTGGGCCATCACTTTTCAGTTCATTAGAGTTCAACTTGTCCTGAATACGACTTGCTCGAGCCAGAGCCATGCCTGCCCATGAATCAAACCTAGGCAAGCAAGAAAATAATGTATCAACAACCTCCCTCACACACACTACAATGAATAGCAAAGACACAACAGCCAGCAGCCATTCAGACATTGTGAGATGTTGGACTGAACTGTAAGCAGCTTTTATGATCGCAATTATTTCCAACATAAATATCACAAAGAACAAATTCATATTGAGAAATTTCAATATAAGAAAGATTGCTTTCTGAAGTAAACATTCAGTAACCAGCCCTGCATTTATTACATTACTGACAACTGTCAGAATAGATTCCCTATCACATAACTTCAAATTAACATCTGAGGTTAATGGTTCTGGAATTTTCAGTTTTTTCCACTACAATTCTAACATCAAAGGAATAATCACAACATTCTCACAATTTTGCTTCTTAATTTCTTGCTAATTTGAAAGCTCATTTTTGGGTCAACAGACCTCAACAGAGAAACTCCTGAGGGGAATGGAAAGGGGACATAATACAGACATCTTAAGAAATAGTATCTAAAATGACCAGGGCAAAAATAGTATGCTACCACACACATGCCACCTTCCCTCTTGCCTCTGTTACCTGACTGAACTTAGAAACAGTCGTCTTAAGTAATTTAAACTGGAGTTTTGGTCATTTAAATTGGTCTACAATGGGAACAGAAACGATAGCTAACATCCAATAGGCAAGCCCTAATATTTAATCAATTTTTAACATGAAATTGTTTAATCTTGGTGGTATTTCAGTAAGTTTGATGCTACTAAGAAACAGATTTAGTTTAAACATCACCTAAATGCCATACTTAAGCATGGTAAATAAAAGAGGTCAACAGAGTGCAGAGTTGCTTGCTTTTAACTCCTGAAACAAAAACATATTCTTTTTTATATTTTCCTAATACTGAAATAAATGAAAAGAATGAATATCATGCAGTAGGATTCAACAGAACCAACCTGTTTGGGCAAATACAAATGTCATGCATGTAAAATTTGATGGCCTTGGACTGTTCTTTATTCTTGAAGTGGTAGTCTGCCAGAAGGTAATACAACTCAGTCACCACTGGTGGAGAATAGTCTGCACCATCTGGGAGAGATGGCGCCTGGAGATAATAAATTAATAATAAAAATTAATAAAATGTACATATTAAATGAGCTGAACTTTTGCTTCTTCCTTACAGTGAAAGTAGTCTTTCCATCACAGAATATGAAAACAGTGAAAATATTCCACAGATTTACAGAGCACTTAGAACATGTCACATTGACTCCATTTAACCAATACTAAATTTCAAGACCAGAAGCTTTGGTGGTGTCATTCTTATTTCATTTAAATGCAATTATCTAAGGAAATCCAGTATTACTTAATAAATGGTTCCCTTAACTATCTGAAAATCAACACAAAAATAACGCTACAGTAATTTAATTATGTTTTTATAGCAACTCATTATACCTTGCTGGATGTTCCTTCAATATAGGCAGACACAGTATCCAGGCTCAGCATAGGTTTGTCTGTTCGAGGAACAATTGTAGCAGTCTTCTTTAAAAGGTTGGCCAAGTCAGCAGAAACGGTGCTGGTTTTGTAACTGTCAAATTCTGGAAGAGTTTTAGGCTTAAAATATTCAAACATGAACAAGGCATCTTCCCATGTGAGGTCCACCTGAAGAGGGAGGAGATGAAAGGGGAAAAATCCCAAATTCCAAAATCATTGTCTACTAAAAGCAAGTTTATATGACTTTTCCAGTTACCAAACAGTAAGTGTTACTCTAGAACGACTCAAATTATGACTCCCCTGTGGCAGGGGTTTGGAACTAGGTGTCTTTAAGGCTCCCTCCAGCCTAAACCATTCTATGATTCTATGATTAAACCTCTCAACAATTAAATCACTACTAATACCTGGTGCTCACAAATACGGCGCACTGCTTCACCAATTAAAGCACTAACATTTATTTGCAACTTAGTGTATGCCACTGAAAAATAAAGTCTCTCCACTTGTTTAGACAAACTATTATTTTTACTAATACAGTTGTCTCCTGTTAGACCAAGTTTTTTTCCTTTTATTGTTCAGCTTATTCCTTACAGTAAATTTTGCTTTTTACATGAAGCTGTACTACTAAAAGATCCATTTTCTTTATAACAACTTCAATGAGAACATTTTCAGACAGAGATGTAAAAATGTAACTTTTATTTCTAATTTTATGCTCATTTACATTTGGTAACTATAAATTCATCTGCAGGTTTATAAGCAAAAAATCAGTGTTTCAGGTGGAGGATCGATATCTCAATTTTTCTGTCCCTTCTTTAAGATAATAAACTCAGTATCCTTCTTCTAATAACCTTCTCACGTGGCACTCAGTAGTGTTTC
The DNA here is from genome assembly GCA_035772895.1 of Perdix hodgsoniae. Classification (NCBI taxonomy): domain Eukaryota; kingdom Metazoa; phylum Chordata; class Aves; order Galliformes; family Phasianidae; genus Perdix; species Perdix hodgsoniae. The sequence goes on from JAPSGF010000054.1 coordinate 1,838,469, forward strand.
TTCTCTCAAATTCAACTGAATCTCACATATTTCTGATAAACAGCTGATATTCATCATCATGGATTTCACAAAATAAGTTGTGTTTTTAAACTGTACCACTTTTCAAAAACAGCAAGATTGACTGCTACAGTTTTTCTTCATATAAGCTGCCATTTTCATTTTCCTCTCTACACTTCTCAACCTCAAACTTCTCCTTCTCTGTTGAAAACAGGAAAGGCATGGCTCAATAAATATCAGTTTGTCAGTACTTTCAAAACAGCAAATTACTGTCAGACTACACTACCATTTCATTTCAAACATGACTCTTTGTATTCAGAAAGTCTCCTACTTTTTTTAAGAAGTTTGTTTTCTACAATATGCAAATTAGATAAGTTTTAAGAGGGGAAAGTAAAAGTCATAATAAATTTATATACTCACACATACATTATATATTTATACACACACACACATATACACAAACACAATATAACATTTTTTTGTAAGTATCTCAACGTAAGATACTTACTTTGTAAGTATCAAACAAAGCTGCATCTTCCAGTATCAAAGTTTCACTAATATTAAGCAATACATAACTTACCTGCTGCACTGAATGTTCTTCTAGGTACCTTGCTTTGCTTTTTTTGCTAGGAAAACCATATAAACAATAAAAACATTGCTCCAAAGCTGTCTCCAGCTCTTCTTTGTATGGGTGAGTATCTTCAGAAGTGGATGCTGCAAGTTCTTTTTCTAGTACCTGCACCTACAACATCACAAATATCAATGAAAATGTCATCTAAGATCTGAAGCTTGTATTAAGTTACCTGGTTGTGTGGAGTTATGTGCTGAAAACAGCATAAGAAATTTCCATTTCTCCCAAGTCACAATCAAATTTTCCTCATATTTCTACAATCTAGTCTCACAAAGTAATTTAAATGGCATTGTAACTGTGAGAAAAGTGCTTTCACTGTTGTCTACATTAATTCTTGAACTCTATTTTCAGTCAAGAAAATTAATGTTTTAGACTTAATTAAGATTATTCAGTTTCCCAGTACACATCAAGTTGCTTTGGTGAATATGAACACTACAGTTTGTCAATGCTGTGAATAAGCCAGGATACTACAAGGAGAAGGCTCCAATGCACAGACATTGGTGTCTTCTGCACGAAATTTTGCAGTCAAAAATTGAAAACGTTAAGATGTTCCATCAATTTGCAACCCCTAGAAAAGATCTTACTGCTTCTATAGTACTTCTGGAAAAGGTTTTTTCATATGGTTGGGTTTGGTTTTGTTTTTTTTTTTTTTTTTTGAGCCAAAACCTTGAAAAATAAAGAGCAGTTCATTAGAGCAAGAATAATTCTTAGAAAGCACTTCAATGAGATTCTGGGCATCAGCAATCACCTTCAAGTCACAGCAGTCTCCTTATTTCCACTACTTTCCCTGTAAGGTCTTGTGAGCAGCTTTTGAAATTTAAGAAAGCATAGATAAGTAAGTTGAAAGGAAGATGCAAAGTCCACAGGACACTGTAACAAAAGCCTGATACTCCTACTGCTGCAAACAAAATCACATCCAACACCTGTAACAGAATTATCACTTGAAGAATGTTCAAAACAACCTCCTGAATTCTTATTTGCCTTTTAGCAGTACCTCAGAATAATTTTTAGTAACAAAGGAATTAACCGTGTATTAATATATTTTCTTGTATATCTTCTTCACTTATATGTAATAAAATGTTTTTCAGCACATACAGAAGATGAATATCAGTCTATAAAACACATTTCTATTTAGCATTCTTGAAGCTGCCACTCTCTTCAAATAATTTGTCCCATTCCATTTTTCCCTTTCTTTACCCTTCCAAAACCCCTTTGTTTCTGAAAGCTGAATATCTGTGCTAAATCTATTTCATATTTTAGTTTAAAAAACAGACAGCTCTAAGAATGAAAAATGAAGATTTCATTCAATGTACTCAATATCATTAGCGAAGATCCAATGGTAAATAAATATGCAGCTCTCAATTATCTGCAGTTTGTCCAGTCTCACAGGGCATGCATCAGATGGACAAAGCTATGGATACAGGCACACTGTACAGACAGTTTAGATTCAGCACTTTGGAGCACTGCAGCTGCACAGCACTTAGGGCAAGCCTGAGTCTGGAAATAGGTTATCTGTTTTCATGAAGCACAGTGCCTGAGCTAAGAAGCCCACTGGACCCAAAGGCAAATCCATGCACAGGCAGCTCAGGTGTAACAGTATTGTGCTCCTAATACCACGAAGACTGAACAGAGAAGGCTGCAGAAAAGCTAACAGCACCACAATGAACCACCCTCAGCTCCAACACTGTTCATTAGCTCCAGCCCTGCTGGGGAGATCTGACTCTGCAGAACCCCTCAGGCTCTCCACACCACCCTTCCCAGCTGTCTAAATTATTGGCCTGGCCACGCTGCAGCTCAGACACAGAGGCAGATGGAGTCTGGCACTGAGCTGCAGTTAATAAGCTCCACTGAGTGCCAAGAAGGGAAATGAAGAGATTCCCGAGTGGCTCTATGCAGAACTAATCACCATTTCCTTGTGGCTGAAGGTAATAAGCCTGAACGAAGTCGAGCTGAATCTGTAAAGTGCCACTGAAATAGCCCTGTGGAGCACTGCCCACTGAACACCACAGTATTGTATTATTTGGGTTCTGCCACCAGCCAGGGTAACCCAGGCTGTCAGTACTCTGGGCAGCAAAAAGCTGACTGCAATTCAATTTCCAAGCCAAGGGAAAAAGGAAATAGCAACGTGTTTAGAAATATCCTACTTCAACCATGGGGAATTTCTCAAGGAATCATCTTGAAAAGGTCAACAGAGAGTGGGTAACTCCTTTCATCTAATAATGCTACTGCCCAGACACACACACTGCTGGAGCATATTAGATTTTATACAACACTCATCTGAACAACAGAGCAAAGAACAACAGGAAGGAGGACTGAAGTAGTTCTTCATTATCAGCTCTGTTCAATAGATCAGCTCTGTAAATATAAGCTGAAGTTATATTTAGCTCATAACACAAAAGCAACACGAGTACTACCTGTTTCAGTCTGCAGTATAAAACCAAAGCAGGTATAATCAAAATACCCAAATTTAGCAACAGCAGAACAGTCAAACATCACAGCTCCAGGACCAAATCCAGGTAACAGCACACAGTCGGTGAGGGATCAGCAACATTCCAGATGCCTAACTAGGGACAGATCATGTCCTAGAAATCTTTACTCTAACAGTTTAGAAGAAATAAGTTTAACTGCAAAATTCAAAACTGAATTTTCATTTAAAGACTCTCTAAAATACCAGATAATATTTACCCATAATGGAAACCACACAACCTTTAAGTAACACTTGGCAAATTCTATTCTGTGAATTGAGCAGCTATACATCTAGTTAAAAATTTTTTTAGAATCACTAAGATGAAAGTGGAATCCCATTAGATTACACGTTTGCAGATGTAACACCACAGTTTTTTCAGTTTGTGAATGATGTACAGTGCTATCGAATTGCTTGTCATTTTTCCTTCACCTTCAAGTCCTAGAAGGAGAATAAAATAGCAGTGCAAGAAGCAAAACAGGAGAAGTGAAAGATAGCAATTATTCCTCTCAGCGAGAAGACCAAAGAAGAATGGGAATTATGACAGGAAATAATCTGCTCAAGTTTATTTTCAGTTTTATACCAACACTCAAGAGTACGTTCTTATTACTTGCCGAATTTTAGAGAACTGGCTTCCAAATGGATAATTAACTTTTTTTATTCTGACACCTAGATATGCTGCCATTTTTCTTATGTGTGCTCTTCTTTGTTATTCTTTAACATAAAGTTCTCACAATTAAGACTTCAGAATATCACTTTGCTTACTGAACACAAGTGAGCATGATTCTTGACCTGCCTTTTTGTTAAGAAATCACACTGAAACATACTTCTACAAGACTAAGTACTCAGTATAATCACTTAATGTTTCTCCAGGCATGGCAGACCATTTACTAGCTTTCATCTAAGACGTTTGTATAGTACAAAGGTGGTTACCCAAAGCCAGCTCCTGTCTGACAAGTCCTGTTTAGAAAGGATAACAAAGGTAAGGGGAGTGGAAAAAGCAAGCCTTCCCTATTCAAACTTAGCTGACTCAAAGGCTGATGTGCTTTGCAGAAGAAAAGTGGTTTCAGAAGTGTATTTTAACTTGAAGACATAACCCATGTAATAATCTAATAAACTGTTTTGAGATGGGTGTTGGCCATATGAATTTCAGAGGGTTGGGTTTTTTTTTTCTTCCATATTCTACAATGCTAACACTTACATAGAACTTGAGAAGAGCACCATCTGAGTTGCAGCACCAGGACCTTCTTCCCAAATACTCATGAGCAGTGTTCAGCAGCATAAGTGAAGAAGGCAGCATAGGAGTATCAGGATTCACTGGAAGAAAGAAGGTGGCAAATATTTTAGTAGTACAGAACTGAGTTAACTTCAACCACGCACTTCATCTGGTGCAAAAAAATAAAAGTTGTCTCTGGGGTAAGAATGTCATATTTGCATATCCATCTACTCCCTTCAGTCAGCAGATGAGATGACAAACATAAATAATTTTTGTTTATATTCCATAGTAAGATGGAAAGAAGTTTGGCTCCAACATGTAGAAGTGAATTTAAAAAACTTACCTCCTTCTCCCTGGTTCTGCTGCTGCTGACAGCAAAGGGATCGAAAAGCATCTTCTTCATGCTGGATGATCCTGTGTAGGATGATCCATGGAAGAACTGAGGAGACATATGGTTCTTTGGGTTCTTCCTGGACTGCCATGCTGCAGTCTATGATCTAAGAAGGAAACAGGTGTTACACACACAAAAAGATACAGATTAAGAGTCAGGAGTGAATCTTTAATGAAGAACCTGAAGCTAATAATGCATTCTACCCTATAGGAATAATCCTCAATTAAGATTTAGCTTCTCACAATGAATAAGGGTAAGAAGTCCTACAGGTAAGATCAGCTGGCATAGGAAAGGGTAGAATATAATTCCTCAACCACGATGTTTTTCTCTTGTATAGCCACTTTCAAACCAGTTATCACTCTGTTAATAACACATTCAGACTTTTCAAAGTGAATAAATGTACAGAAGAAAATACAACAACTAGAAAGCACAACAACTGGAAAAGACCAGTCAGAATCATTAAGAGACATGATACAGATAATTTAAGTGAGTAAGAACAGCTAAACTGAACAAAGTTACAAAATGCACTCAGAAAGATAAATAAGTCTTCACACTGTCACCATTACAGAGCATAAGAAGAGTTTTGTTCCTTTGGTTATTTTACTACCATTCTTTAATTACTTCAGGCAGCTCTGTATTTAGAGGTACCTACTGTTCCTGATTCTAGAACAGGTGCACTCAGTGCCTCTCTAACACACTGACTTGAAAATTAAAACAACAGTGTTCCTCTTTCCCTCTGCACCAGCAAAACTGTAACCCAAAATATCACTGTGAACAGGCGGCAGTACAGCCAGCAGCTGTACTCATGTCTGAAGGTCAACACAGTGACTCTTTTCAACTACCAGTGAACAGGTTACCTGAATCAGGTTGGTTGTTAATCGAACAAGGCTTGATGTTACAGAAGATTCTTTCAGGATGCTGCTGTCTGATGATAATGAACTATCTATTCCTATGAGCAGCTGTGTTACTGTAGCAACCCACTCTTCTTTAGCAGAGGCTGCCGTCATATTCATCATCTGCTGACTTGCTTCATTCAAGGCAACTTCTGAGCATTCAAAGCATTGCTTGTAATCTTTCAGCTTGAGCAAAGAGTCCTAGAGAATGTAAACATGAAAAAAATAAACGGTATATTCTTTAAAAAATAAAAAAAATAAAATGAATACAGCAGAAGGCTGTACACATTATACAGATAATATGGTTTGTAAACTTACTTTTACGTGTGACGTTAAAAGACAACAGGAGGTGTTCAGATCTTAGATGACAAATACACAAGTAGAATATAAATTTCAGAAAATCATTACTGAATTTCTGCTTGATTAAGAGAGGCATGAAATGCACATTTTCAAGAATGTGATACTTACAGGTTTAACAAATTCTAACCATATGCAGCTTATACTCTTGTGTTACCATTTAATGACTCCATAAATGTCAAAACAGCAACTACAAGGCCTGTATTACAGCAACACCCTCCTGCTTCTTTATACTCAAGTTTAGGTAAATGAGATTGCAAAGAAGCTGTCAGATTTGGCTCATTCTAGCTAAAACAGCATCAGTCTTTCTTGTGATTATTTTTCCCCCAAGCAGAAAACCTGACTGCTCTAACCAGTCCCACAGCTGAGGTAATTTGTACACATTTTCAATATTATGTGGACTACAGATGCAGTTGTTATACTGGATCTATTTTGTCATTCATGCAGGACAGGTACACTACACCATGAAATCATATGCTACGTAGCTTTTTTAAAGTTTTGGGTTCAGAATGGCTGTAAGTCACCAACAAACCTGTAGGAGAAGCAGCTGTGCCGGTCTCTCTGGTATGGATGTTACAAATTCCAGATGTTTGACTCTTCCACTAAAGCATAATGTTGGGTGGAGCAGATGCACCACTGCAGTATAATCCCCTGCTTCATACAGTCGCTGGATCTCTTCCAAAGATTGGCATCTCTCCAGAGACTTTAGTTTTTTATCAATCTGCAAATATCACACATGGCACAATCCAACCTCCATTTTGTCTTCACATACAAAGGTAGAGGCCTTTCACCTAATGTTATAGCTATAAAGCTGCGTTAACTCTACAGTTATATCTAGGAATGCAGACCAGGAAGAAAACTCCTAGTATGTAACACTTCAGCTGTTCCACATGCTTTTAATTGTCATATAGTATAGAACTATTGTGTAATAATAAACTTTCTTGCTTCAAATCCCCAAATCACACACTTCTATGCAAGAATGTGTCCATTGGATGGACTTCAAAGTGAAGATGGCACAACCTGCATTGGAGTTGATTCTCCAAAACAGCTACAGAAAGAACGGAAAACTAACATCCTTTTATTCAAATGTGTATGACAATTACTAAGTGGAAAACACCAGCTGCTGAAAAAAAAGAAACTCATTTAATCATCAATGAAAGTTATGTTCACAGAACAGAAAATAAAACCATTCTGTTCTGCATAAAAACAATCTTAAGTTGTACAAAACCAAGAGATCTGAAAGGCATCTCCTTCAAAAGGAGATGATGGCCATGACATCATCATTAAACAATGAACCTGTTTCTTTACTCTTAGAAAAATTCTAGGACAAAATTCTAGGTTAGCTTTCATCACAAAAGAGCTAATTCATAGATTGACCTTTAAGAATGACAAGGGTGAAACAGAGAGAATACACCTGCAAATGAATTCTTACCTCTTCTAAAGAAACTACAGAATCAACATGCAGATTAGGTAATCGTATTATGATGTTGCTGTCATCACCAGCTTTACGTTGCATTGTAGTGGAGCTCTGCAGCATTTCAGTGCAAATATCATAGTTTTCAAGTGCCTGTTCCATGTCTCCCTACAGAAGTACAGTGGGGGGAAAAAATAGTAACAAATAGAGTTCTGTCTGCAAAATCGCTTTCCAAAGCAAGTATGAAATGTTTAAATTCAGTGTAGGCATTGCCAATGTGATTACTGCACATAAAAACAAATCCAAAAAAAGCAAACCAAAGCAAGCAAATCAAGTATATCTTATCAGTAACTTTTGTAATAGGTAAAACAGACCAGAGAAAAAGAATTCAACTTGAATTTGAAGGATTAATTTGGATTAATTAAAATCCCATTCTTTTAAGAATACAAAAGAGTAATTAGTAGAAATAATTCTTCCATTCATACTGATCAAAACACTGAGTCAAGACACATTCTTGTGTTCCGCAAAGTGCATGCTTTTAACTGTCTTAAACTGTTTTAATCCTCACACTTAAAATGAGCTGAGAATAACGTGACTTTTAATTGCTGAGAAAAGTTTTGTTAAAACAAGAGTAGAACAAACCTGAAGCGCCAGAAAGCGAGCTTTCAGCCAATACACCCGAGTGACAAACTCCATCCAGCCTTCCTCAAATAAATCTCGCTGCGAGGACGCAAATGATAACTGCAGCAGGTCTCCCAAGAAATGAATTCCTGGCAAGTCAGAACCAAACTTTCCACTCACGGAGACAGCAGGGCAATTTCGTGGAGAAACTGTAAGTCAATTATGTTTTATCATAGTTACCAGCATCCCATGAGAAGAGTCCCACATACCAGTTATTTCAAAAGTACTGATCTACTCGAAGAAAAATGACACAGCAGTAATAAGCACCTTTCAGATGTGTGTACAGAGAAAAATATCTGTATATAGAAGAGACAGCTCCAAAAAAATCCAGTGAATTCCTGAAATAGTTTCTTAATTTACCTACAGTATTTTTAGAATAGAGAAAGAAGCACCTGACTCTCACCTGTAGAGTTCTTCCCTTTTGCCAGCAGCCACTGATCTAATTGCAGTTCCATGCAGGAAAGGCTCATCACCATCATATCCTGCAGAAAAAGTGTGAAGTTGGAAAAAAAAAAAAAAAAAAGACAAAAATTAAAAATAGTCATTACTTCCATGACACTGAATATACATTCTAGTCATGCCAGTTTATTAACGCTTGATGAATAAAGTTCAGGAGCAGACTAGAAAGCACCATGGGTATCTGTCAGGTAGTTCTGTGCAGTGAAAAATGTTATTTTCTGATTACATTTATATGAAGAAGGGCTACAAATCCATCTGTAAAATTCATGAGCTTATGAAAATTGTTAAAGGTCCAATAGTGCAAGGTACCAGAGTAGCAATCTGAAGTCTCAAAACCCCCAAATTCATTACATTTATTATAATTTACAGATCAAGTTTGAAATAAACTCAGGAATTAAAGGGAAAAGACAAGCATGAGGACAGTGATTTGAATGGTATAATTACCAAGTACTGACTTTTTAGATTTTACCTAACAAGAAGTTATAAGATGTATTTCAATTTGTTAAAAAAGGATGTACATATGAAAATACACAGATATACAATAGCACATACTAGATGTATCAAATTTTGACATCTGATACACAGCAACAGCGTGTGTGTGTGTGTGTGTAACTAAAAACAACAGAGTGCAGGGTTGTGAATTTGTTTTTTTCATTTGCAACTAAGTAGACACACTAGTGAAATAAACAAAAATACATTACCTTGATATGCTGATTACTTGAGTCCCTCAGTAATGGATTGGGAAGACTCGTACTGTGCTTTCTCCAGCTAGTATAGATACTAAGCACAACCTCAGACAAACCAGGAGGCCACTTCACCAGGAACTTCTGGCTGATGACCTTAAGATATCTCATCATCAGCTCCAAGATACCACCATTGTTGAGGTTATCCAGCAAGAATTCATGAACATCCTGCTTCTCTAGAAAGCAGATAAAAGCAAAGCTATGCATAACTAAGATCAAGATAAGCTGTAACTTGAAATAAGTTAGTTTTGACAGTGTTTTATGCACTAAGCTTACAAAAGGGCCACAGTATAATCCTGTGCTGCAGAGACAGAACTCAGTTATTGGACTCTAATATGTTAAATAGGCAACTCCATGCAGCACAGTGCTTGCATACAGTATTTAGCCAGTCCCCAAGTCTTCAAAATCACATCACTAGTTGGGATAAAAGTATAATTTTATTATGAATATGTTGTTTTAATTTCACATTTGTATCTTGCTTCTATATATAGGACAGGGAAATACCGAAAAGCATCTAAGACAGAATAACAGTGAAAGAGAAATTGTAATGAAATCTTTACCGGATTCCATGAATGTCGTAGAATCAAATGACATTCTATGAGGTCCAACATGTTGGAAATTTTCTTCTTTGATCTCTGACTGCACCTCATAGTTATTGAAAGGGTCCTCCTCCTCCTCTGGATCTAATTTCCTTAATCTGTGTTGAGGGACAAAAACACTAAACCAACAAAATCCTCATTCTTTCCTTCATTATTAAGTCAAATCTAAGCATGGCACATTGTACATATTTTAGCAGTGAAAGCACAGTAAATGAAGCACACTCACAGATTAAGTATTTGCAAATTTTGTTGAAACCAAGACTGCCTTGTTTGTTGATCCTGCACAATTCAACATCTGCATTGTCTTCTAACAGTCTCACCTTACCAGAAGATTTCTCATTTTTACATTAGTTTTCAATAGTTTACATTAAAAACAGTTTTGTTACACGTATAAGATTGAAGGAGATGTGTCCCTTAAAAAATAATCTGGGAATAGCAGTTTTGAGGTCCTGTACCTGGAAGGAAGGAATTTCACCAATAGCTCTTGAAAGTCAACTTTCTCCTCTTTTTTACACTTTGTGTTCCGGACTCTGGCAGATCTCCTTTTTGCTGTTTCACCACTATCTTCTGTAATTCTTCTTCGCTTCACCCCTTTCTTGGATTTGTCTCCTGCAGATATATCACCTAAAAACAGAATTTAAAATAAGAAAAAAGAAAAGAAAAAAAAAAAGATACTGATGTGTTAAATTATCATACAAAAAGTGGGAAGTCTTTTTAGAAAAATAATAAATATTAATAAAGATAAATAAAAGGATGATTTGTGGCTGCAACTGTCTTACTTAATGAAATACTGAAGATCGATCATTTACTTTTTGAATATATCAAAATTTTAAAAACACAACTGAATATAAACTGGCTGTAAACTTGCATTAAAAAAGCTGGTCTGAAGCAAATAGTCTTGCTGAAAATGCTGCAGTTAGAAAAATATATTTAATCTTAAACTGAAGTACCTTGCTCACCTACAGCAGCTCCTGGTTCCAATGAATTCTGACTGTGGCTTGGAAAATTGGGTGTCACAGGAGTATAAGCTAACACAGGTTCTGGCATTGTCACCACCGCAGTGGTGCTGACAGGAGTTGGTTGAATGACACTGACAGGAGTTGAGGTAGGAGAAAGAACCAAATGCTGAACAGGGTCTCGGTATTCTGAGAGATCAATTCTCTTTCCCAGACTGGGCCGAGGAGGATCACATGTTGTGAGGTGGTGATACATGGCAAGTAAAGCTTCTCCTAAACACTTCCATCTGCGCATGGAAACACAATACTATAAAAATCAACCCTTTATGCCTTAATAAAGATGTACTTAACTTTAAATGTCCTTATACCTTGCTGTAAATAAAGAACTGCATTATGTTTAAAAGTTTCCATTATATCAAAAGTAAAAAAACATATAAAATCCTAAACTTACTTTGAAGTTCGCAAACTAGTCTAAAACAAAAAATCTAATTATACAGCTGGAATGGCTATCAAATCATTCTTAAGATTTTTTAACGTCAGTCTGAAATGTTAAATCTAAGACTGAAAATTGGTATGTTTACAATAAAATCATAAACAGACCAAACAAAAAATGAAAATACAAACAAAAAGCAAACTTATACAACATAGCTGCCAGCATAAGCAGCTTCAGATAAACATGTTACAAACACAAAATATAATGACATACGTGAAAAAGGGAATTGGCTGGATCAGCTTGAGGTCCGGTTCTCTCTCTTGCACCAGCAAAGCCTGTCTTTTCTTACGTAGCTCCAGTGCTTCATCTATGATTCTTCCTGTCTCAGCTGCACTCACATTTACATTGTGGATAGACATGTCACTAGAAGGTATTAAGAAACAAAGACAAGGGTTTGTTTGCTTTTTTTAAGGTCTTGAGAGATTTATATTTTTCTGTAGTGTAACACGAAGTGTTAAAACAAGCATTCCAAAAACCCACTAATTCGCAAACTTTACAGCATAACTATAAAAACCATTGCTCACTTAGAAATTGAAAGATAAATGGAGATTGTCCTACTCCATTTTTCAAATAGTGAGAAATGAAAGGAAAACAGAAGGTGCTGTTTTCTTTCTTGAAGAGTGATCGATTTAAACAAAACAAAACAAACACAAAAAAACCCGAAGTGTATGATTACAAAAGAGAGTTGACATTCCAAATGTAGTGTAGGCTATAAGATAACATTCACCATTTAAGGAACATCCTTAAGGAATCTTTCCGGAGGAGGGGCTGCTCCTCAAAGATCTTCTCCTTCAGAACCAATCCTTTGCTATAGAGACAATCCTTCTCCAAGGCTTTGCAGATAAAGTACAAACATGCTGACAGAGAAATACAATTTGAATGGTCAATCACTATTTTCACCATGCACTACTTTCATATTATTAAGTGTCTTAATTTCAGATTCCACTGCTACAACAGGCAATGAATCTCAGCAGGCTTTTGCCCATATGGGCAATTATATAAATAAAATTAGGATCATTACAGTAGGGCAAACCTATGGGACTTAATAGATTCAACATTTCTGCCATCTTGCAACTTTTCTCTTAAACACCACTTGAATCAGTTAATTCACTGAACATTGCTCAAAGGTAAAACGTTTAAATATTTTAACAACAAAAGCAGAGATCCAGCGTCAATATGCAGATGATCGATTCATAATTCTTGATAACAACTGCACTGGGCATTTATTTTTAGGGTAATTAGAACAGATACAAACCATCAAAAATTCATTATGAAGTAAAAATTTCCACCACACCCTAATCTACTATCATCTCATTATTTTTTAATATGAAATTACACATTTATTGAGTTTTTCCTTTAAAGGTCTCCTATTGTACTTACTTGGGTAGTCACTGAGTGTGTACAAGATAGTGATAAGGTTATCTAAACAAGGCCAGTGGTCAGGGTTACACCTGAGACCTTCTTCAAAAGCATGACGAGCCAAAGGCAGGCGGATGAGTTTTATCGCCACACGACCGATTTTATACCACAGGTTGACATCAGTAGAGTCTAGCATTACAGCCTAGAAAGCATAACAGACAATGTTACTCACATTTCAGACATGCATATCTGCTTGTTTACAGAAACTATGGCTGCTTTAATTTTTGACTGAGACACGACTGGCTTAGGGACTGAATGGTGGCCATAAAATATTAGAAAGTACACAGCACTCAGACACACACACAAATGAGATCTGCTGAAAAGTGTACATCTGTGTTTTAGCAAATTGATGCAAACATTGAGGCTCCAGTATTTTCTTTCAGCTGTGCTGTACCTCCAAATAAAACTCCATGGCTGTCTCTAGGTCATCCCGTTGCACTGCCAGTTGTGCTAGGTTTTTATAGGTGGAATATTTTAACATCAAGCCTGGATGTTTCAGCCCTTCTTTCTCATCACCAGAAAGAACTGCCTGGAAACAGTAATATAAACACAATATGAGAATTAGGAATTAGTTAAAAAAGCAGCAAACAACTTGCCAACTGATAACAGCGACATTTTGAATTAGCCAGTAAGACACAAAGTGATACCAATGTAATAAAAAAGTTTCTGGAGTTTAATTCCCTGAGGAGCACTGACCTCTCGCAGAAGACGGATCTCAAGCAGCTCATGGTAAGCTTTGGCAGACTCTTCAAAGCGGTCATGCTTCTGAAGGTCCAAAGCTTTGTGGTACAAAGCAAAAGCTTCTGCTTCCTGCAGTTTAAAGATTCAAAAGACAAGACAGTAACACAACTTTCTTAGCAATAGAACAATACAGATGACCAAAAGAGTCATCAGTAACAAAAAAGGACAAAAGTCCCATCAATCACATCTATTAAGAGAATTCTGGATTTACTTACTTGTGCTTCCTTTGTCTGTGTCTTATGACTTTTGAAGGTACCTTCATAGTCATCCTCAATTGTGGAGCTCGCATTCAGTGCAGCAATTCGAATCTAGAATGGCAGTTGAGATGCCACAAGAACTGTTACTTTCATACAGAATCACAGACTGGTCAGGGTTGGAAGGGACCTCAAGGTTCATGAACCTCCAACCCCCTGCCACATGCAGGGCCTCCAACTTCCCCATTTAATACCAGGCTGCTCAGGGCCCCATCCAACCTGGCCTTGAAAACGTCCAGGGACAGAGCATCCACAGCCTCTTTGGGCAGCCTGTTCCAGTACATTTCAGTTTATCTCGCAAACTGGATATTTTTTAATTTTAACTTTAGTGGCAAATGTGAATTGCATATTCCCATACTGTGAAGGTTCTATTTAATCTCAGAAAAGCTGCGGTGAATTTAGGCATCATTCATTACTAATAAAAATATGGCAAAGCGTTTTTTCTCCCCAGATCAGCTAATACAACAGTGAGGACTCCAAGCATCTTGCAAGCAATAGTTTCTCTAGAATGTGCACGTGCAATATGGTTAGTTTTCTAAAAATTTACTGTAAGTCTACTAATAGCTGCTCCAGTATCACTTCAAAGCCAACATTCTGATGGTGCCAATTTGTTCTTAGTCTTAGGAAGAGGAGAAATTTTCAATTCTATTCTACCAAAACATCTCAAACGCTGTAAATCCTTACCATGTTCATAAATATTCACTGTTCTTCTCCAGAGATAGGAGGAAGGGCTAAATGCAAACAGGTCTGGAAAGCAAACAGGATTAGAAACATTTATTCTGACCATAAGGAAAGCACTCAGAAAAAAAATATTTATACTCTAATCAAATACCAATAAATTGACTTACATCATCATTACTGCCAAGAGACAAGTTGGCTTACCACAGAGAAATGATATTACAGTGAATATTTACTACCAGCTAAATTAGACTGTTAACTGCAAAGCAAGTAAGCATTTTTCTCTTTAAGTCACTCACTGAACACTATCAAAAAAAATAATAATCAGGTCTCTTTCAAGACAGGGAGTCCTTGTTTATTTTGCATAGGGAGACAACATATGCACAGAAATATTGCCATATCTTTTCCTTAAATTTTGAACACCAGAGGTACTGGCAGAAAGTGAAGATGATTGTGACATCAAAATAAACAAAGCTGTACAACCCCAACTCAATTAGATATTTTATATGAGTGTTTTCAAAGTCCAACTTACAAACACGCCTATCTCCATAAATGTGCTCAAGGCTTTTGTTGAATCCACACGGCCTCTTCCAATGCTGTACAGGAAGTCAACACGAGAGAGACTGCTAGCAGCAGTTTACTTCCGTGGCTGCAGTG
Source organism: Perdix hodgsoniae (assembly GCA_035772895.1). Classification (NCBI taxonomy): domain Eukaryota; kingdom Metazoa; phylum Chordata; class Aves; order Galliformes; family Phasianidae; genus Perdix; species Perdix hodgsoniae. The sequence goes on from JAPSGF010000054.1 coordinate 1,853,512, forward strand.
CCAAAGAGACTGCAAGCATAGAGAAGGCAGGGGAAACTTTAGCTCTATTCTTTACTCAAGCACAAATCTTGGAACAAATATGGATGGACAGATCTAAGTTAATGTTGTAATATCTTGGAATTGAGTTTGCAACTGTATGAAATACCAGCATAAAATAACATCAGGTGTCGTTATTACACGTGAGCACATCATCAAAAGGTAAAAACACCCATTAAAGCCTCTTGACTTTAAAAATCACACCTCCCTTTTCCCTTAGTAGGCTGCAACCCTGTGACGTCTATTGTGTGATTCTCTACTTCAAACCCAGAAACAAAGGGTGTGGTTTTGGCTTCCCCGGCTTTTTTTTCTTTCTCCTTGTTGCTATACTTGGAATCATACGCTGCAAACATACACTTTTTTTTTTTTTAAGAAACACTTGGGCTTTGGTGCTTTAAATACGTTTAAAAAAAATATATATATTTTTAATACCGTTTTCACCGCATTTCAGCGAAATTGGTTTTTACCGAAAAGCAGTAACAAAAGGAGCGGGGATACCCCCTAGCCGCTTGGCCAGGATGCCGGGAGCCGGCCGGGAGCCCACGTCTGCCTGACAGCGGCCTCACAGAAGGGCGGGACAGGCCGCGCCGCGCCAGGCTCAAACCGCCCTCACGGCGGGCTGGGCAGGGCCACACGGCGGCCCCTCCGTGGGGCTGCAGCGGACACAACACTCACCTGGCGGGGCCGCACCCGGGCTGCCGGCACAGCAGGGCACAGCACAAGGCTCCCGGAGATGCGGGCTCCCTGAGGCCACAACACGGCTCCCCGGAGACGCGGCCTCACCGGCGGTCTCCACGGCAACCTCCCTCAGGGCCCCGGAGCCCGTCGTCAATAAGGCGGCTTCTCATTGGCTGGACTGCTTTTCCTCAGACAACCAATGGGAGAGCGGGGCGGGGCTGAGGTGCCTCAGGGCGGGAAAGCGCTGCCGCGTCGTGAGGTGCGCTACCTGCAGGGCGCGGGCAGATTAGCCCCAAATGCAAGCGGGCTGTTGGTATTCCAGGCAGATCCTAGCGCTACAGAGAATAATTCTCCTAGTCTTGAACGCGTGAACTTTGTGAGGGAAAATGGTCGCTCGGAGCTAAGAACTGAGCTGTCTATCATCGATATAGGCTGCTGCACCACAACATCGTGCCTGCAGAGTGGTTCCCAAAGGGATCGTGGTTTTGTGATTGTTTTCTGACAGCAGTGCCCTTTAGTTTGCTCGGGGTTTCACCAGTCCTCAGCCTTGTGTAAATACGCGGAGAGGTGGTTCTCACTTCAAAGCTAAGCAGTGGTTACACAGGCTCATATTCAGGTCATTACCTTTGAGTATGTAAACATACTGACACAGTGCCCTGAAACAAACCAGGAGGGAGCAGACCCCAGCCCGTGGAAGCAGAACCATCTGCATATAGAATACATGCAAAGAGTTCTTTGTATAGTAATTTTGGGGGGGTAGGTTAAGGGTAGCACATCTGTTTGACTCCAACTACCAAGCATAAACAACAAAAACGTGAGAAAATGCTATAAGCCCTAAAATAACGCAGTAACCTAATCTGAAATTAGTTCAGCAGCAGCTAACACAGAAAAAGAACCAAAGCCAGGGCACGGATCAGAAACAGGTTTCTGTAGTGGAAATAAAGACTGCTGCCCCTTCGTGGCACAGAGGTACTTAAGGAAAGGAGCAGTTTGCATAGCAGGATTAGAGCTACACTACTTTCTGTGTCAGACATTTCATTCAAGTAGGTCAAGCGCCTTTGCATCTCCCTGGCAAAACCAGGGCTGTCTGCCTTCTTCCCTACAACAAAATACATTGCAGTTACATGTGTATCTCATGCTCAGTTCACCTGTTTATTTCCTAGTTTCAAAAACGCTCAGTTGGAGATCTGAGAAAAGGCAGAGACCCATGCATCTCTGTCTCCAAGCTAAGAAAAAAAAGCCAACAAACTGACACTCATCAAAAGAGGTTTTGATACATTTTATTAATCAGACAGCGTGGCTCCCCCTGAGGGGAGGATTTTGCAAACACAGAAGATACTTATGCTGCATAAGGAATAACCAAATTCAAGTGATAATTAGAAGGGCTATTTTCAAATAGCTTGAGAGATCAAGACATAAACAAACAAAAATCTAATCAGGATTATGAAGGAATGGAGACTCTTCAGCCTTGTGTTTCATGGATCTCTATTCTCAAGGGCATGCAATTAGGTCCTCTTTGCTTCTGTGCCTGGCACCTGACAAGGTCCCAAAGTGGAGGGGAAGCCAGTACACATTTTCATTTTCAGTGGAAGGCTGAAATAACATTACTGTGCCTTGGTTTTAGTAAAATACCATGTACATTCCAGTTATAAAGTGAGCACATAGGTCCTAAAATCTAAAACACTTCAGAGTGAAGTGCAACAGCAACAGAAGTTTTAAGGTTCTGAGTGCAATAGGCAGAATGCTGCCTGTGTGCTAAGTCACTTGTGGACAACTACAGCAGCCCCTCTGCATAGGGCAGGCAGCTGAAAAATCAGCCACAGGGCACAGGGAAATGTCTGTCCCTTTTTCATTTTCCTGCGGCACAGTGCAGCTCCTGACTAGCAGCTCCATCCTCTACACACAGCCACTGACACGCAAACATCCAGCCACAAAGATTCTGTGGGCAAACAAAACTTTGTGGGAGCAGCCACCTGCAGCTGGCAATGGTAGACCACAGAGCACAAAAATCAGACACGAGCCTTAAATAAACAATGAAATAAATGCATAAGCTTGTCTCCAACAATCATTTCTTTCCAGGAAGGGCTTTTTGGGAGCCTGAAAACAGAGTAAATTGAAGGAATACTTCCAGCTCTCCTCAGTCAGCCTAGCAGCCACTTCTTGCCACAAAGAAAAAGAAGGGAGGATCTTTTTGCACTACAAAACATGAGGTAATCTGGATAAACTGGAGAACTTCTGCAGTTCTCCATAAAGCCAAATAAACTCTGGGCTTCTGTAAGAGAGCTTTGTCTCAGCCTGTAAAATATGGCCATCTCCAGATTGCTAATGGCTTAGGCACCTGCAGAGCCTTTGTGCTACAAGGAAGGCTTGAGACAAGGACTTTGAACTACTTTGCTGATAACGGTACAGCTGAATGCTCCACTCCTTACGTGCACAGTGTCCAAAAGCAGACGGGAATCACATAGGTGAAGGTGCAGAACTATTAGAGCTGATCTAAGGGGAAATAAGGTAGGTAGAGCAGGCCATCTCTGGGTTGTCTTCATCACTGCTTCAGGCCGCTTGAGGGCTCACAGGAAAGTCATGACTGTTCTGTTCTTGCCGATCTGCCAGGGCTCCAGCGGGTAAAAGCGAATGACAATCCTTATTGGGCACAAGAGCAAAAACATGGTGGACAGAAAAACATTATTTCAGAATTAATTATAATCCCTTCCCTGTTTGCAACCAACTAGAAAATCTTCCCTAAGCTCTGGCTGGCTCACACCACGGTGTTAACTGAACTGAAGCAGAGACAATCAGCGTGTGGGCAGGGTACAAACAGATGGCAGAGCTCATCTGCACAAACCCCAAAGCAGAATGAACTTCAGCACTGCCCGTGAGAAAGATTCCAGCAGTACCCAGGTACCTCATCACTCAGCTGGGTACTTATCCCAACAGCAGCCCGGGGCGGGGAACGTCACCACTAGCAGAGACAGGAGGCAGAGGGGACACGGCTTACCTTCAGGGAGGCCCATTTGCACCGGGTTTGCAGCGATGATCCCAACCGGAGTCACTGACATCCAGAGAGCAGCGCTCGGTGAGCGGCCCGGCCGTGTTTTAAGCCGGACCTAAAGCAGAGCCGCCCGGACTCGGCCCCCCGGAGCGCTTCACGTGGGCGGCCAAGCTTTGGTACCCACACCGCCCCCCAGCGGCCGCCCGCAGCCGAACCGGACCGCACTCACCGCTCGGGGCCGAGGCCCAGCTCCGCCGTCAGGAAATCGAAGAAGCGGGCGCTGTGCCCCTGGTTCTGCTGCGCCGAGCCCACCACGCCGATGGAGGAGACGAGCAGCTGCGCGCAGGGCTCGGCCGAGCCCGCCAGCACCATGGGCATCCCGCTGCGCACCGTCACGTTCACCCGCTGCCGGCACACGCGCGGTCACGTCGCGGCTCCCCCGGAGCCCCCCGCACCGCCGCCCCCGGCCCCGCGCTCACCTCGGCGGGTTTGCCCAGGATGGTGGCTGTGGCTTCGCACAGCTTCGTGGGCAGCCCCGGCGGCAGCCGCTCGGCCGGCAGGCTGGTCTCTAGCTCCACGAACGGCATGGCCGCCTCCTGCCCGCCGCAGTGCCCCGCTGCCCGGCGCCTCCTCCCGCTCCGCCCGGCCCCGCTCCGGCCCTCCTCTCCTCCTGCCCCTCGGGCTCAATGCGAGCCGCGGCCGGGCACCGGGCGTTTCTATTCCATCCCCGGCGCATCAGCTGTGCCTGGGGATTTGGGGGCAGAAAGTCTACCACGGGAAGGGAGGTGATGTTCTAGAACAGCTGCTCCTCTGCAAGAAATGAAAAGGCAAGCAGGGAAGCTTATTGTTTTGTCCCACGTGAATTTCTTTACTATGAGAGTGGTGAGGTACTGGAACAGGCTGCCCATAGAGGTTGTGGATGCCCAGTCTCTAGAGGTGTTCGAGGCTAGATTGGATGGGGCCCTGGGCAGCCTGGGCTAGTATTAAAGGGGGACATTGGTGGCCCTGCATGTGGCAGGGGAGTTGGAGATTCACGAACCATGAGGTCCATTCCAACCCTGGCCATTCTGTGATTCTGTGTAATGATTCCTGCACCAGTTGCATTTGGGTGCCAAAGCTGGCAGGAGTGCCACCAGGCACTGGCTCACAGCTGCGGTCTCCTGTGTGGATCAGGTTTCTCTGAAGCTGAGCTCCTATGTGGGGAGCACTACTTGAGCTGATTTACAGCAAAAGGCATTAGAAACTAGCTAGATGAATAAGTCATCTTGCTTAAGGTAAAGCACTGTTGCGAAGACTGGCCCTGTATAATATGATTTTCTTGTTTTCCACAGTTACCAATAGACTTAATGAAAATGGATGGAGCTGCTGGCTTTGCTGGGGGAATTGTTTGGCTTTCACTGTTGCCAGGGAGGACAATACTGGCAGGAGGAGCAGCACATGTAAGCTGGCCAGCAGTCAGGCTGCAGATTTCTAGGAGAGTGATTGTGAAGTGAGACAGATCTGGCAGAGGACGGCTGTTTGCTGTGCAGTGCAGAAGCACTGCCTATGTGGTGGTATTTTTGCACAGTATTTACTTTTCTATAATAACTGTTTTCTGCAAGGGGTGGGGAAACCTTATTGCTGCATGGCAGGGATACAGCAGGAAAGAATTTAGGACTTGCCCACTGAGAAGCCCAGGAGACTGTACTGAGCTCTCTCCATCAGTGAACGATGAGAATGGAGTTTGTTTCTGAAAAACAAAGGCACTGAGAGGACTCAGCCACCTTGCAAACCTCAGCCACAAGTCCACTGCAGAGAACCACTGATCCAACATCAGGCGCCCTTTGGGATCCATTTTTCAATTTCTCATTCCTTTTTAATATATTAAACATATCTTCCAATAAATTCCCCCCCCACCTAAAAATACATGACAAGACACCAACATGTCAGAAGGCCTTCCAAAAGAAAAGGAGCAAAAAGAGATTTATGTATGAAAAGTCAACAATTACAACTTCATGAGGGTCTGTCACAAACATTTTAATGATATGTTTTGTCCTTTGCTCCTGAGGGTTGACCACAAATGTCCATGACCTCAGGGCAGAACTCAGAATCCCGGAGTTTTTATTACACTAAAGGCATTTGTTCTATTGTTTCTGTCCTGGAGCTGGCAACTCAAATGCTTGCAGGGGGATGAGCTGAGAGATGACAGCACAGCAGCAAGCAGTCTCCATTTTGCTGAGCCTTTGGAAAATCCTGGTATTTTTTCCCATTTGTAGGCATCTGTATGTGTCATCAGCCACTTAGCAGTTCCACTCTCAAAGTTCTCAAATGGTCAACCACTTCCCATTTAAAATTCATCTCAAGTGTAGACGATATTCCTGAATAAAACTTCAGCAAAGAATGTTTGGGGGTTAAGAGAAGAAAGGAAAGGTGGGAATAAACGTGTACCTATTTCTAATGTTTTCAGTTCATGAAAAAAAAAAGCCTTCAGCCAGCTCTCTTATCCTTACAGTGAACATAAAAAATGATTTTTTCTGTTACTGAAAGCTCAAGTATGTAATGAGATTTTCTTTCCAGTTGGGGAATTTAAAGATCTCCCCAGGCTCTGGCCTAAATCCATATATCTAGCAATAAAACTTTAGAAAAAAAAAAAACACCCAAACATATCAAGTTGTATAGTACTTAACATCAGAAATGTGAGTAGCCAAGACATGTTAATACTGTAGAGAAGAAGCTATTCAGTTATTGAGAGATGTAATTCCCAAATTATTTACTAGGCAAGGGTTTCAGGGTAAGGTTCAAGGGCAACAGCTGGATGTGAATGGAAGTATGCACACATACATATTCCAACAGTTTTTGCATCCTTTGCTGCTTTCAACTGAAAAAAAAAAAACAAAAACAACTAGAAATGCTTATTTTTCTTCATTATTATATCATTGTTTTGTGCTACAAAATGATTTCCCACTTGAGCTACAACTAATCAGAAACAGCACAACCATGAAAGAGAGCCTTGAAGCTCCAAAACAACTCTCTGTCCTTTTATTGTGATATATATGTTGCTCAATGTCACAAAATCTCCCTTATTACTTCAGCTTGCACAGGGTGACTTGGTGAATTTCCATCCAAAACAATCTCCAAAGAGCATGTCTAGCTTTATCCCTCCTTTCCATTTTTTAGGAGGAATGTGGATTGCTATTGCACTATCACCACAGAAAAAAACGATTGCAGTCACACTCTTCTTAAAGAAGTCACCGTGAATGCATTTGTTCAGTGTATTCCATATATGATATCAACAGAGGATTCAAGTGGGCATTTGAAGGTCTGTGGCCACACTCAGCTGTCTGAAGTTGCTCAGTCTTTACTATGCTGATCTCCCAAGAACTGCCCTGCCACACATGTACCAACAGACCACATGCCTAAGAAACCCAACTTTGGAAAGTGGAGAGCAGTGGTTAAATTAAAGCATTAAATTGATTTACAGTCGTAGATGAACGTGAAGAAACTTCTCACAGGATCTTAAAGGCAAACAGAAGTATGGAATGTAGATGGGTGGCCAAGCAATATGCTCCAGCAACGAGAAAATTAAATTAAAAAATAAAATAAAAAGTCTTCTTTTTACTTTAGTGACTACCTGTAGCTTTGTTACATACTCACTTATGCGGAGACGCATGCTGGGAAGGCGAGGATCAGGTTTGCTTTGCTGTTTCCCACTTAGGAAGGAACTCCGAATGTTACAAACACAAGAAAACAATGACCCTCATCCTAGACAGTTCTCTGATGTTCCAGTTTGCAGGTTGGCTCAATTTTTTCAGGACATACTATTCATGTTTCTAACATTTCTGAGTGACACTAAAATATAACCCAGATGCATGTGTTAAGTGACCCACAGGGTCTCTCCCTTTCATACAAATCTAATGTTTCAGGTCTTAAAAATGCCCCAGCTCCCACCCCCCAAAGATGCAGGCTTAGTGAAGTTGGGGAGGACACCTTGCAAGACTACATAAGAAATACAGTGGTTTTTTTCCAGTTAAGTGTAGAGCTGGAGATCACAGAAGTTAAAAAGAAAAAAGAAAAAAAGGCAGGAAAAATAGTAACATAGGTTAATTCATTTCAACATCTTCATCAACACAGGGGCCAGATGTTCTTTCAGCTGTGGATCAATCTGAATGTTGCTCAGTTCTTTGATATTCAGGATCATCTCGTGGGCTTGGAAGAAAAGCTCCTTCCCCACAGCTTCCTCCACTCGCTTGCGCCACTCCATCAACCTGGGCCTGTCTTCAAAGATGTCACAACCAACTCCAACAGGCTGCAGAAAGCCAGAGAGAGCAACAGCTAGTGAGACACTGAGCAACCCGCTCTTTGCCAAGACAACAGGCATCAAAAATGTAACTGCAGCTCTGGGTAGGAGAAAGAGAGGGGAGGAGCTCATAAAGTTCTATATATTATCTCTATCTCTAGAGATCAAAAATAAAATCAGGATGAAACAGGAAGACATTCTGTTAGGGAACAAAAACAAAGGAGACCTGTTGCAACCAGTTTCTTCTTTTAAAAAAACAACTGATTTTCTGAACCCACTGCTGCCTTCTACTCATTGTCTTAGTTGTGCTGAGATATGCCCTTACTCCTAACGAAGTGTTACCATATGCTGCATCCCTCCCTGCCCAGCAGCAAGTTTTCCCTTCACTACCATAGCCCAGCACTCACTTGCATCAGCTCCACAATGGCCACAAGATCTGCCAAAGAAATCTCGCTCCCAATGATGAAAGCCTTGTCCTGCAGAAACCTCTCCTCAAATTGTTTCAGGGAAGCGGACAGCCCCTCCATCACCTCCTGCAGCTTCTCTGATGGCAGTGGTTGCCCTGTGAAGAGGGGAATCAGCACCTGAGGAGAGAATGGGCACAGAGCATGGTCAGCTGTCTTCTTATGGATCTAGTGGTAGTCATTAAGTTGTACCTCATGAGAGATACATGACTGCCACTGGTGGCCACCTTCGGGTGATGGCAGCAGTCATGGCGGTGGCTGTGATAGGGAGTGTATCTGGCAGAGGGGCAGCTGCCAGGAGGACAGAGTGGGTGAGTGCCCTTTTTATATCACTCTTTAAGGCATCCCAACTATCATTCCTTATGCTATTAGAAATGATTCCAGCCAGAGCAATCATAAATAACAGTCTTTGTCTCCAAAGACTTGCTTGCACAGGGGGTAGTAGCCTTTCAGTGAGATTTGTCACCATTCACAGAGGTGTACATACCATCAGAGCAACCAGTATTTCACAACTATACCACCTCTATATATGATAGCTAAAGAAATAGTTTATTTTCAGAAAAAAAAAAAAAATATATATATATATATATATAAATTTCCACAGGGGTAATAGACTTCCTACTTACTGCTAGTATATTCAATAAATTCATGTTGTGATTGCCTAATTCAAGCCACTTTTTATTTTTTGCCAAGTACATTTAGAGTCTATTTCATCAGAAAATTCATGGCCAGTTCTCTTCCTAAGTGTTTCCAATTACAAATGATGGGATCTCCAGGTATAGCCATTATGAAATGGAATCTCGTTTTCCGTATCTCATGGCAGTTTATCTTCCCACAAAACCAGCAATTTTGCCTTCTATTACACAGTGGCTTTATAAGTTTCCAAATTTTCAATTGTTCTGATGACCTTTCTGTATCTCAGTTATCTAACAAGCAGCAATGAGATGGATTTCTTTCTCTTGGAGCACTGCAATAACAGCCGGCAGAGACTTGAAGAGACTGATGTTTGTAGGAATCTGACTCATATTTGTGCTGCTCCTCTGGACTCTCTTGCCAAAAAATCAAATGTTAATAAATCAAAATTCTAATGAGTCCTGATATGTTTTCCTAGGCATAAACATGGGTGGACTTCACACAGGAAGCAGTGTCATTCTTATCTCCTTACTGGCAACCCTTATTTTATCTAACATCCTCTGTTACAATCATGCTTGCAAGGCTATATTTGCACCTAGGCTTCTCTAAGGATAGCTGCATTAGGTTTCTGATGAGTTGGCTGGAATCAGCAGTCCAGCAGAATCACCTGATACTAAATGATTTTCTGCTTGAGAGTGATTCCATTAATTTTACCCAAATGTAAATTGATTTGACCACACTGAAGAAGGAAATACTGCCATTCTCCCTGTATCGCTATTCTACCTATCCCTGAGCTCATTTCAGAGGAGTATGTAAGCATTCTGGAAACAAACTTTCTCTGGATTTCCAGCCTGATGGGTCTACAGAGACCTGATGTGTGAAGAACACAAGCCTCTCAGTTTCCAGCAACAAAGCACACACTTGCCAAAGAAGCAAAAGGTCTGTGTGCATACTCTGCACAGCTGTGCAGGGAGTGGGAGCCCTTGGAGGCAATACCCAATCTGTTATACATTTGTTCACAAATCCAGGCAATAGAAGTCTGTGAGGCTTTGAGACCTTCTGCATCAGAACTACTTTAAGGAAACAAACAGGCAAACAAAAAAACAAGAAAACAAAACAGAAAACACCACAAAATGGCCAAAGCTGCTTCTGCCAAATCCTGATGTTGAGCAAACAGCACTCTGACATCTCCTCTCAGCTAGGAATGCACTAGATTTTTTACTTCATTGCGGCAAACTCTTTCTGTTCAGTTTTCACCCAGGAAAGCATCATTTTACTCTCAAATTAATATCCAGTCTTCTCACCTTGATCCACATGGTCTTAGGAGCATTAGCCCGGATGTTGGCGTGATGCCATGAGAGGTATTCATCTACCTGGGCCCGTTTTTTTATGTCTGATGGGTACCAGTGGTCAGGAGTGTTGTACTTTCGACTCAGATACAGCAGAATGGCAGTGCTGCTCAGACATTAACAAGACAAAAAAGAGGTCAGGGAATGCTACAGAATGCTTTTACCTCAGACCAGTTTTATCTGTCCGGGTATTAATTTGACCTTTATAATTAAGTCAGACAAATAAAAGTAGCTCTGTAGTTTTCCTTGTGTTTTATATGCTTCAAACAATTCCCAGATATGTTTATAACCCTAATTTGAGGTAAGTGCTTTCAGTGAAGATCAGTTAAGCCAGGAGATTTGTTTACATTGTGAAAGATAATGCAAACAGAAAATGGAGATGAGGTTATAGTACTACAAATAACCAAGATATATAAGGTATATAAGGTTATAAGTTATGAAACTTTGTGCAGACCTTTTCAGTCTTTGTAGTGCTCTTTGGAGGGCAAGACATTGGAAATACAAAAATATCATAGCAATCATATTTTCATTAAGTCGGGACATATATATGAGCTGGCAATATGTTAACCCCTTGAAAAATAAGGCACATGGTGGAGGAAATAAGCATTTGCGACATCAACTTAGGCAGAAAATGCTTGCTTCTCTATAAACAGACCTAATGGCCAGCTGAACATCCATAATTACAAAAGTTCCTGTCAAAGGAACACCTTTCTAATGACTTCAAGTTGTGTATCTCCAAGTCTGGCTCATGTCCACCTGAAATAATGCATATCCTTAACTGCTTATCATAAATGTGCACACTGGTATCTAACTTTTAAGAACAAAGGAACTGAAATGTCAAAGTAGATCACTGATCTTTCCTATTCATAAATGCTCATTGCCAGTTCTGAGTCATTCAGAGGGAATTACACCTCCTAAACAGTATTCGTATTCCTGGTATCCAAGGAACTCGGAGGATTGAGTTCTTACCATTCTGCTAGGGTGAAGTCTCCGTCCTTCAGTGCTGGTACTTTCTTCAAGAGGCTGATTTTGCCAGCCCCTTCACTATTCGATGGCCCTAAGAACATGAATGGACAAGTCAGAGGTAAGAAGAGTATCTGCCAATGAATCATAAACACCTGTAACAAAATGGAAGATCCGTGAACTCTGCTGTTTCTTTTCCTGTGTCATATTTTGAAAATGAAATTGAAGAGTTAATGTAAAAGCCATTTCTACGTGAAATGCTTTTGGTTTATAATATGGTTTATATAAACCAAATGCTTTTGATTTATAATATGGTGTATATATATGTAACCATATTGGTTCTGAAAACACTAACTTGGATTGAAATCTTGTCCTATGGTTTCAGAAATGGGGGAAAAAAAGACGAAGATGAAGACTTAAAAAGAAAAAAAGACTTAAGATGAAGATAAACACAAAATGTGGTCTGGAAAGGCTGAGTTTGAATGCAAAGCACCCAAATGAGGGCAAACGGATGCTCCTATTTCCAACATACAACACCAAAACAAAGTCATTTTCCTTCGGTTAACGTGGCTGACACTAGTTGGGAGGGAGTCATAATGGAAAGCAATTTAAAACCTTTGTGCCCATGGAGATCTGCAGGCAGCAGCTAATTAATCAAAGACAAGCCGGGTGGCTTATAAGACTCATGGAACAGAATCTTTCCCTTGTTTGATCCAAAAAGCAGAAGAAATCAATCATTCTCAAAGAAAGCAAATGCTGTCAGCAGAGCTGATCCCTCAGCAGACATGCAGCAGAGGATAATTCCAGTTCTTGCTGGGATGGGAAAAACATGAGTATCAGCAATATAACAGTGAACTTGCAAAGTAACTCGTTCTGCCACCGTGGCCATTCACCAGGGTCAGAGAAGCTCTGACACCTCTATTCTGTGTTAGTCCCAGCTATAAGCCAGCAAGTAAACCTCCTCTGTCAGGAAAACATAAGAGGAAGAAACCATCCCATAAAAGAATTCGAACACAGTCACAGAAGTTTGAAGGCATTATAGCTGATATCTAATGATATCATAATAGCTGACTATCTAATCAAGTGTTCAGTTTCTCATTGAAGGCGCTGAACTTGTGAGTCAGCAGTTAAATGCCAGGAGATTGCATAAAACACCAGGAACTGGTACAAATACAACAACAACAACAAAGATTGAAGGGCTTTGTTTACTTTGTTTGTCTTACATGCTTTCTATAAGGAGACATGCCAGGGTGCAAATCCTGTTCAAATCAAACCAGTCTGACCAGCAGAAGTTTTCATAACAAAAATCCCCTTTGTCCAAAAAGAAAAAGTGCTGTTAACTAACTACATCCCCAAGAACCATTTGCTGCCATAGAGAAGGAGGTGGCTGCTTTAATGGACAGTGTGAAACATCTCCAAGCAGTAAAAAAGTCTTTGGACTACTAAGCTAATTTACAACTGGCTGTGAGAGAAGGGATGGGAGAAAGCAAGATTCCTGCACTGCAAATTACAGAACACAGCAAATCCTCTGACTACTTTCCCAGCATTGACTTCATGTGAGATAAACCAAAGAGCAAACATTACTGCCCTATTCTCACTGCTAGCTGACTAGCCCCTGCCTCGCTTCTTCTTAGGGAAAAGCTTTTGCATCCCATACAAGTCGCTTCAGTGGAGAGCAAGGCTCACATCCATCTGCTGTCTGCAGGGATTTAAACCCACTTCTCTGTGGGCAATATTTCTAGCTGCCTGCAGTGACAGTGCCCTCAAGTTTAGCTGGGTGAGAGGTTCTATGCGCAGAGCAGAAGCAGGCAGCAGCGTACAAAATCTCAGAATAAAGGGTTTCTAAAGAATTGGAGCCTGACTGTGTGAGGTAACAAGCCCATTAATTGAGAAACTTGAGCATTCAAAAACACTCCTTGAAAATCAAGCCAGTTGGCAGAGCACAAGGGTCCTTTTGTCTATGATTTATATCACAAAAAATCTTTATGTAAAATTGTGTACATCTCTTGTCATCCAAGGAGTTGCTCAGGAAAGTGCTTGAGCCTGTGTATCTAGAGAGGCTCCAGTAACTAGTGGTCACTAAACCCAGCTTGGGCAAGGTGTGTAGAGCTCACGTGGTCCTTTGAAAAAAAAAACACAGCATAAAATTGCAAGTCAGTAGCTTTGACAAATAATGAGCAGTCAGTTCTTGGACCCAGCTGGTTGGCTGTTACAATCTACTGTTTGTTTATTATCCAGGGTAGCAAGCAATTGAGAAACGGTGATATGAGAAGTAAGCAGTGGGTCAGGGCAGCCTGAATCAGATTTCAGCCTGTTTTCATACTGTATCAGTCCTAACTAACACAGCACTACAGCAGGTTTGACAGGAGGCCCGCATTTGTTACAGAGACTGCACCTGTAGCACAGAGATAGCATCTGACCTGATTTGGTTCATACAGACATGAAAGACCTGAGCAGAAACTTGGCCACTGAGCTGCAAAGTGATAAAAGCTTTGGTATGAACATTAATTCCAGGTTGCTCCAGTGGGACTGGTTGTTTATTGCAATAACAAAGAGATCAGTATTGGTATTTGTAGTTTAGCAGAGTTTAATACTGTGCCTTCCCCAGCAAGCAGAGCTCATCTCTTGTTTGTGGCCCATCTTTATTGATCCTGTGGCATTCCCCTGACTTACAGTTGTTTAACATCAGTTGCATCTGGTGTCATTAGTAATAGCAGTTAGTATACTCACAAGGGTATATATGTGTATATATATAGATATGTATATATCTATGTGTGTATGTATATATACATGCTGTGTATTGTTGAGCTTTGAGGAATAACTTCAATTAGAACATACACTGTCAAGAGGAAAGACAGTCTGCACACAGGAAAAATACCTCGCGTAGGGAAGATCTACTGATGGTGACAAGAGAAGCAGACAAAGTTCTACAAAAGAAATGGGAAAAAAAAAAAATTGATTGCCAATCTCATCCCTGCCTAATAAACTGTTCAGCCAAGGATTCCCAAGTACTGTGTTGCCTTAGGCAACAAAAATAACAACTGGTTTACCCAGAAAATACGACATGCAAACGTTCAGTAGTCCTCCTATACGGCTGGACAAGTCTGAACAGCTGAATGTTTCTAAGTACACCAACCCCAGAGCAGTCACTGTCACTGTGACTAATTTGCTCGAAATGGCTGGAGAAACATTCCTTGGGGATCCACAAAAATAGCCACAGCATGGCTATGAGACAGCTCTGGGAGCTCCATGGCCCAACCATTGTGCTCAGGAGGGCCTGCAGGGTGAGTGTTTAAAGCCACACAGCACCTGATGAGCTCGGCCTTCCCTCTCTGCAGGCGGGCAGCAGGTTTAGCTGTGGTGTGTGGCTTTGCCACCTGTTTTATGACTCCCAGAAAGGATGGGACGCTGTACTGTGAGGGTACAACCCTGGAAAAGTCTCCTCTGAGCTTTGCATCCCTGCATGCCCCTGTGAGTAGGTGATCTCCCACCTCCACTAACTCCTGCATTTTGCCAAGTTCCAGATGGCTGCATCAAGAGATGCACGGTCAGTAGGTCAAAGGAGGGGATCCTGTCCCTCTGCTCTGCACTGTGAGACCTCACCCAGAGCACTGCATCCAGATGTGGGGTCCTCAGCACAGGAGAGACGTGGAGCTGTCGGGGTGTGTCCAGAGGAGGACCAAAAGAAGGATAGATGGAACACCTCCATGTGAGGACAGGTTGAGAGAACCAGGACTGCGCAGCCTGGAGAGAAAAAGGCTCTGGGAAGAGAGGAAAGAAGCCTTCCAGTATCTAAAGGGGCTGTAAGAAAGAAGGGACAGACCCTTCGGCAAGGTCTGTGGACAAGGAGAAATTGCTTCAAACTAAAAGCGGGGAGATTTAGATTGGATATAAGGAAGAAGTTGTTTACAATGGGGTGGTGAGGCACTGCACAGGGTGCCCAGAGAGGTGGTGGTGCCCCATCCCTGCACACAGCCACGGCCAGGGTTGGGGCTGTGAGCACTGCTGGAGCTGTGGTGTCCCTGTGCACTGCAGGCAGTGGGAACAGACGGCCGTCGGGGGTCCCTTCCAACCCCAACCATTCCGTGATTTCACGTGCTTGCTCCCGCCGATGCTGAGCATCCCCAAGCACCGATGCCGCCTCACTCCTCCTCCATCCCACAGCGGCCACACGCACACACCTGCAGCCACGCACAGCCCGACGGACATCCAACGCTCCGCCCCGAGCGGCCGCAGGACTGCCAGCACCCGGCCCCGCAGCGCGGCCTCCCGCCGGGGGTCGGGTTACCGCCCGTGCCGCCGCCGGCCGGGGCACGGCTCGATCCCGCGGCCCGCCGGGAATAACGGCGCCGGGAGCTCACCTGTGCGGGGCCGCTCCGCGCCGCTCGCCGCCGCCGCCGCCGCCGCCGGCTTCTTCCCCAGCACCGAGTCTGCCGAGAGCCGAGAGAGGAGCGCTGAGCGCGGGGCTCCGACCCCGGCCCCGCCGCCCGCCCTGCCGGCCCTCCTCACCTTTGAAGAGCTCCACGTGCTTGAACTCGAACGGGATGTTGTTGGTCCGGGCGAAGATGTAGATGGAGCGGCAGGGCTGCGAGAGCAGATCCAGGTACAGCTCCAACCCCATGCTGCCGCCGCCGCCGCCCGGATCCGCGGGACGCTCTGCGGACGGAGCCGCCCCGTGCGGGCGGGCGGGGGCCGAGCCGTGCCGGCCGTGCCCTCCTACGGGCGGGGACGCGGCGGGCAGCCCCGAGGCGCCCGGCCCTGCGGGGCCCCCAGCGGAGCCGTCCGGGCGGCGGGAGGCGGTGCCCCCATCCGCGACGCGATGGGCTGCGCCGAGGCCGGGAAAGGAAACGCGACTGGCACCGCGCGTAGGGCCGCTTTAGGAAAGGAGCCTCGCGGGGCGGTGACGGCGACTGAGACCCGTCGAGAAAGAGGGCCGGCTGTCGCGCTGTGCCCTTCCGCGCCGGGCTGCTCGGTCAGCACGGGCACCACGCGCACCGGCGACCCTCCTTTGCCCTTATTTCGTATGTAGGATTAACGTCAGGCTGAACGCGAGCCCTGCGTGGCCCCGCGGGGTTTCACAGCTCGGTGACTCGAGGACGGTGCTGGTGAGTACGGGCACCGACAGTGGTTGAACCGATCATAGCAAAGTCACCCTCGGTCAGACCCAGCTCTGACACCTCCTTATCAGCACTGCTCCATTGCTCACGTGGCACACGCAGACATTCAGTCACACACAGCCCTGCAGTCACACACAGCCC